>JAIPRL010007553.1:0-23103 GCA_025469235.1 Pemphigus obesinymphae
TTTTATATCCATAATTTTCGTATTTATTCATTTTCATCCATCTCCTCACTGTCCGACCTCATCCACATTTTCACAACGGTGCGGCAGTAATTCATAATATTCATACTTTGAACCTGCTGCCCAAACAATATTTATGAAGATCAGTTACGGGTTTTTAAAACCATATTTTCAAGATTAAACTACTATTTCTAATCTCAATGCAGATAGTGACTGTAGCATGTCGAGTTTTGAAGACGAGAAAATAAATGTTTTTACATTGACATCAATTAATGAATGTAGAAGTCCTGAACCTATCAAACTAACGACTTCAGAAAATGATAGTAACAGTTCAGATGTTCAAATATAGAACACGATTAAAATGCGTAAAAATAAAAATAAAGTTCCTGAAGAAACAGCTTCTTCTGCTAGTATAAAATACCTCCTAGAATTAAAAAAATAATCCAACTCACAAACCAAAAAAGATCCCATAGATGCGTTTCTTATGGGAATCAGAGAAACCATGAAAATATTTAGTCCTTACCATGCAAATTTGGCGAAATCCAAAATATTTTCGGCTGTTTTCGAACGAATGATTGATCGAAGCAAATGGCAGACTAAATAAGTTTTGGTATTCATTAAACATTTTACAATCAAAATTATGAGATACTACTAATAATCTAAGACCGTGCTACAAATAGTCGACAGAGTTCTCGGAATCGGATTGTATACAAAAATAACGATTATCTTTTTACGATAACATTTTCATTGAATGTGCTGCTTACCTTCGACTTTAATTTAATTACGTTATCAATAAGTAGTGACTATGGTGAAAATTTGGAGAAATTTGATTTTTTACAAAAATAATTTTTATCCCCTTAATTGTGATACTGTGATACATTTTAACTTAAAGGAGACTTATAACTACAGGTCGTTAAATTAATAATTTAATCAAATATTTCCCACGATATTTAATTGAAATTTCCTTTATAATATTGCTAAATAAGTGACCAGCACTGGACCCCTTGAAGGAACATGTAGGCAATACAATTGCAATCTCAAGAGGAATTGATAATGTTGTTCACCAGGTTCATATATACGAATACATTATGTAAGTAGGTACGGCAACATCGCAGTACTTTTTATGCTTATTCTTGTTGTTTTTCTTTTGTTCTGCATAGTCTATTGTTACACCGGAAATATGCTCAATGGTGTTACAAAAAGGTCGATTTATGCATTCATATTTTATTATATGAATAATATAATAATAAAAATATTATATTATTATCGTATTCAACTACATTGTCTTTTGTTTGTGTGTTTAATATTTGTCCACCGTCGTAAATATTTTAAATTTTTCTTACGCTACTCTGTATTTAACATTCATCATCAATCATCAATATGTTTAATTGAAACGTTTGCGAAAAAGTTGTAACGTCTCGCAAATTTCATGGGCCCTTTTCACGAGCGTTATGTGACGGACCCGTGTAGTACGGAAGGGTCGCCAACCACAAGCTGAGACCTTGCGACAGGAGCACCGTGGATTTTTATATTTGAAAGGATGAATTTTAAAAAGATAAAGTAAATAGATAAAAACTATTATTTTTTTATTAAGGGAAATGGTATGTTTTATTTAAGTTATTTGTGGATAAAACTCATCTGGCGTAAATTGGAAATATTATACGTCCGTGGAGACGCGCATCGACAACGGTTTCGACCGCGCGA
Organism: Pemphigus obesinymphae; assembly: GCA_025469235.1. Taxonomy (NCBI): domain Eukaryota; kingdom Metazoa; phylum Arthropoda; class Insecta; order Hemiptera; family Aphididae; genus Pemphigus; species Pemphigus obesinymphae. The sequence continues at coordinate 1,702 of JAIPRL010007553.1, forward strand.
GACGTACATTTCCCCGCCCCCCCCCCCAATTGGATTTTGGAAATTTTTTTTTTCTAAATATTTAGTACGTAATTTGTATGAATTTTTATGCCCAATCCCGGAATTTGTATGGCACCGGAACCATGATAAAAGTGGATTTTAATGTAGGGGGGGGGGTGTAGAAACATTTCTCCAGCCCCCCCCATCTTAAAAAATCACATTTCTTGAATTTTTTTGAGCGAATATTTAGTACGTAATTTGTATGAATTTGTATGCCCAATCCCGGAATTTGTATGGCACCGGAACCATGAGAAAAATGGATTTTAGTGTGCGGGGGGGGGGGTTATAGAATCATTTCCTCTTAATGGTGCACCATCGTAAAAATTTACAATTTTTTATTTATTTTTTACTCAAGTAGTTAGTAAATAATTTGTATTAATTTGTATGGATAATACCAGAATTTATGCTACATCAGAAGCGTATTTTAATATAACTGTTTTAATATAGATCTCAAAGAAATTAGTTAAATAGTTATTTCATAACCTATATATTTTTGATATCTGTTTTATGCTAGTAATTGGTTATACTTGTCTCAGCATATTATGTTGAAGTTACATTAGTACACACACTAATATCTATTGATACTCACAATGACAGTTTACAGGCAAATTGCCTATGCATAACCCTTTGAAAATCCTTGAATACATTTAAAGCAGGGGATTGGATTATGCAATGCGTTGGCGCAGAGTTACATCGTGTATCTAATAATTTATTTGTATTTACTATGTCATTGAGTGAATGCCTCATGGTTACCCTATGATAATAAATTGATAAATTATTTTTTTTGATAAAACGATTCTGAGTGGAGTTCAGTATAATAAACTGTCAAAAAAATATTTTTAAAACGATAATAACGTACCTACAATCTACATGTAATAGTAAAATACATAATCTGTGAACATTTTAAGTTTTTAGATCAACTTTTTCCGGAAGTACACCCGAAATATGAGAAAGATTCGTATCAGTATTATACATTAAATGAATAATAATATTAATGTAGACAAATATTTAGAAGATTAACGTTGACTGTTATTTGTTAAGTGTATCATGTTAAATAAATAATTATTTTTTAATAGTATGCATTATGAAAATACCAACATTTCATGATAATATTATGGTTACAAATAGTTCCCTATCCCTTACCGTTTGTTATTTTAAAAAAATGCTCTTTATTCATTTGGATTTTTCTATACTACCATTTCAGATTATGACTTATTATAGTCCAAACCGAATATTATTTTATAATATTACATAATATATATATATCATATTACCAAATTATTATGAATCTTATTACTATATATTACTATTCGACATCATATTCTTATAATTAAGAATAATATAAAAAAATCCAATTGGGGGGGGGGGGTGGCCGGGGAAATGTACGTCGGCCGCCGTGTTTCGACGTCGTATCGTTCGAACCGCCGCCGCGGCCCGGTGTACTTGAACATACCCGCCCGGAACGATTTGCTCGCGGTAACTCCGTGGGAGGCCCCTGGCCGCTTTCCTACCGTTAATATATTATTATTATTATTTGTATACGTTGTGTGACGACGACGACGACGGAAACGATGGAAGAATTTCAAAGTCGCGCGATGTCAAAGAGAGCGGTCTCTATACGACTTGTATACCTATTATTATACGTGTATACGTGCACATACCGATACAGGTACGTTATAGCTCTCGTCGATGTAATTATATTATATATAAATAATATATATATATATATATATATATAGAGAGAGAGAAAGAGAGAGAGAGAGAAAAAAGAAAAAAAAAAAACGAAACGATACGAACGAATTACTATTGGACTATATGAAGACAAAGGAAAAATCACGGTTCAATGGAGTTTTTTTTTTTTTCCCCAGTACCTATCCAGTATATGGACGATTTGAGTTTAAAGTACTTATATATATATATATAGTGTGACAATGCGATATTACAGCACTGCTGATCGTTATACTTATATAGAGAGCCGGATCTCAGGTTTTTTAAAGTTTAAAATATTATGCTATAAATCTAAAAAATTTCAAAAAAAAAACAACATAAAATATAGGTATACTTACATTTTTTTTGTTTTTTTTTTTTTTTTTCGGAACGGTATTACATTAAAGGGGCGAAGTGCGAAAAACCGAAAAGGCAAAAAAGGACTTTTACAATAATATATGACAGTGACAGTATACCGAATGAAAGTTCGATTGTTGGTTAAACATAAACAGTATACAGTTATTGACTATTGCTGCATTTTTATCCATAAAATATTTATTCATTTAGACGCTTAACCTGTATATTGTCAATGTAATGTTCAAATTGTTAACCAACGATTTATACAATAATAAATGTACAATCGACAGACAATCAATTTATGTTTGTGAATGAGTTTTTATTAATCCCGTGTAGTGCATGGCTATAAATTCATTATTAAACTGTAACTTTACCGTACATTCACACATTTGCCGCTAGTTATTGACGTGATAAGCGTGTGTAAATATTTGTTCATCGTCCATGTATTGAATTGGTAATAGATTTATAAAATAATTGTAAAATATCAATAGGCACATTATTTTAATGTAAAATAATTTTTCCTCCTTTTTGTTTATGCAGCTCTTTTCACGCTTGCAGAATTTATCTATTTTTATTTTTCTCATTCACACGTATATAATTACTATTATATAATAATTATTAATTATATACACTTTTCTTTAAAATCTTAAATATGTATATATATATATTATTTGGGTAGGTACGTCAAAACCAAAAAATCTGCTCTGTACTTATAATAGACACCCACCTATTATAATTTCGTTTGGTTGCTTTAGCGAATTTTACGAATTAGTTTTTCCTGAAAATGTAAATTCAAGTACGCAATATACACGAGCTTATCAGCTATCTATAATACTCTATGACCGTAAAAAAAGTAAACTATATTATTATATATCGTACTCGAGATCTTATCTTTATTTAACTCTGTATATTTAGGTATATTCAAAAAATGCATACGATTAAAATATAATAGAGATTTCAAAATGTTTTAATTTCTTTGTGTTGTATTCGCGCCGTATATTAAATGCGATTTACGTTATACGCGTATCAATACTGAATTATACTCGTATAGTTATAGCGAATATAGAGTTAGGTAGGTACCTATATAATATAAATTATAATTAAAAATGTAAATATGCGCATAATTATTATCACGATATTCGTTCGGTAAATCCTGTATAATTACAAATTCAAATTTTTAACGACAAAATTAGAAAAAAAAAAAAATAATAAAAATATAACCAAGGCCCTTCGTTTGAAATCATCGTAATATATTTATAATGAATCTGCATGTAAATAAACATACGTGGATAATGAAAAAAATATCATTATTAAAAAGCTTTTTATTTGAACTTATAACACGATAAATATACAGATGAAATAATATTAAAATTAAATTTACACATTTAATTCTATAGGTATCTTATATAATTGTACTCTATGTAATCTATACTCTATATAGTATATTATATGAGTTTATTTAATTTGTGAATACGCGTATAAATTATTGATTATAGTTATAACTTATGTTTGTTTATTTATATTTTATACGTTAAATATATACTTCTTCCGTACGTGTGTATGTTACTAAGCTCCTCTTAAACGGCTGGACTAATTTTGATGAAATTTTTTGTGTGCGTTTGAGTGGGTCCCTGGATGGTGCATATTCACAATTGGACCCAGTAGGTACAATCGGGTTCTAGAAACTTTAATTTTAATTTTTTGACGACATTTTTTCATATTTTTTTAAGAATTTTCGCATATTATAAGATATAACTCAAACATTTCATCCACACTACTCCCTAATATTTTTTAAAATGAAAAAAATCATAAGTTCATGAATAATTGACCAATAATAAAGAACAGACCTTTTTTTATGTATGCATCAAGTTTCTGAAGACACTGTTAAAATTTTTTACGATTTTTTTTTAACAGAGTTGTTCCAAGTACATCTTTGAGTGTCTCCACTTCGCCCATTTTTTCATTTGTTGCCTGAGGCGGAGAGGGAAAGATTGTGAAGGTCATTTTTATGTACCGCGTTTTTGAAGATACTGTTAAAAATTTTTACGATTTTTTTTTTAACAGAGTTGTTCTAAATATTTCCCTGAATGTCCCCAAGTCGTTTGTTTTTTTATTTTTTTTTACCAGAGATGGAGAGGGAAGGTGTGTGAAGGCTATTTTTTTGTATCACATTTCTGAAGACACTGTTGGAATTTTTGCGATTTTTTTTTGACAAAGTTGTTACAAATACTTTCTTGAGTGTCCCACATTGCCCATTTTTTCATTTGTTGCCTGTGGTGTGGAGGAAAGGGATGTATTGTATTTATGATATTTATGGTATATTGAAAATTATAAATTAAAAAATTAATGTAGTGGATGGTTATGCGAACGCACTATTTTAACTACGACAAATAATCAAGCTGATTATTTGATTTGATTTATTATATAAATTCGCAAATAATTAGTGAATTTAAAACAATAGAAATGGATTACTTTACCTTCAATACAGTTATCGACAGTGAAGAATCAATACATTTATCTACAGAGTTCTTAAATTTCCAAACACCATCTGGCATGCCTCTACATAAAATATTATTAAAGATTGGAGTTCAAATTAAATTATTAAAAATTATTAATTCTCCTAGGTTATGTAATGGGATTAGTCTTCGTGTCACTTCTCTTATAAAAAAATGTAATTGAAGCTAAAATTTTGAAAGGATGTTCTAAGGGGAAAAAAATGTTTTTACTGAAACTACCATTATATACCCCAACGATTTTCCAGTTAAATTCAGAAGAGTTCAGTTTCTAATAAAAGTTTGTTTTCAATAAATGAAATACAAAGTCAGACATTAGCCAGTTGTGGAGTAGATTTGGATAATAACTGTTTCTTACATAGACAACTGTAACTAGCATTTTCTATAGTGTGAAGACCTGACCATTTATGCGTTGACGCACCACAAAATATAACTCTGAATGTATTTGTTAGTACGTTACTTCATTCAGAGTTCTATTTAGGTATAATATAATTAATATACAGGTATAAGCGTATTATAGTATATTTATAGAATCATTTTTAATAATAATATACCTATGTATATAATCATTTTTAATAAAAATATGCATATAGAATCATTTTTAAATATTATAAATTAAGTTAAATTACTTATATTATTTAGAATATTAATATTATAAATAATTACATTTTCATTGAAAACTGCGTACGTGTGAAGCCGGATAATTCAGCTAGTATAAATATAATATTTAACGGCTATTTAAAATGTCGAAAAAATAATAATAAACGCATCAATGTTATATATTAGGTAGGTAATATATTTTTTTTCAAATAATTATTAAATATGTTACACATATTGTACATTATATAATGAACATATTTCAAAAAAATGTATATTAAATAAAATTATATATTATTTATTACTTGGGGTCGGAAGTTGTAGAAGTTGCATATTTTTCTGTATGCCCTCAAAAAAAAGCTAGAAATCCGTTCGATACAATAACGAATTTAAATACAAAAATTAAAAATAAATTTTTTCGCATATTTTGTCAATTTTAGAAAAATAGTGCATATTTCTCAATTTTCATATGCTCTTTATGCATATTTCTCAATTTTCATGGGATTTTTGTGCTTGTTTAATATTTTTTAAAAAATTGATGTTTTCTTCTAATAATAATGGTTTTATTATTTTATTTTCGATTATTTCACGTACTATATAGTCGCCATACCGTACAGTAACCATATAGTCGCTATATGGACTATTAATTTAACGGAACGTATTATTTTAAAGAAAAATTAAAAAACTTTTTTGTATACTTAGTAATTTTTTTTGCATTTTTAATACATTTTTTTTTGAATATTTAACTTTTTTTCATGCATATTTTAAATTTTTTTTTTGTGCATATTTTGCCTTTTTTAGCTCCTACAACTTCCGAGCCCTATTTATTACCTAACTATTCATACTAGGTATGTTATTAGCCGTTGGGTACCTATACTCTATACATCCATAATACAACGATATATTCCATTATTTTTATATTAAAGATTTTTAACTTCATTAACTTTTATATGCTTAGAAATTGATCACCGATAATAGGAATATATAATGCGGAGATTTATACCTCAGATATTCGTTTAAAAAAAACATGTTAACGTAGATCCATATATTATATATTTACAGTTCACATATACTGTCCATATATAGGCACAATTTGAGTTTTACATTTGGGGGGGGGGACTATGATAATATTAATTATAATACTAGCATGTGTGGGATTGCGAGATATACACTACATATTATATATCAAATAGAAATAATTTTGAGAGGTTATGTTTGATTTTTTAGGGGGAACTTAGCCCCCCCTCAAATTTCACTTATGATACTACCTATATAAATGTATATTATATTTTATACATATATATACACATAATATATACTTCTAATATGTTGCAGAGACGTTATAACATTTATAACGCGATGACCGGTCTTTCGGAAGGTTCGTATATACACTGCGTGTAGAAGTTAAGTCACGTGAAAGCATGCGGCCGCTCGGGTTATTATATACGGAGAATATATATATATATACTACCTATATATTATTATATTATATAGAATGTCGAAGGGGAAAAAATCGTTATATTATGTAAACGGTCGATCGAGAGAAATAAAACAGCTTTTTATTATTATCCGTAATACCTATGTATACATAATATATTATGCGTTGTTCGCTAGATCGTGGAAAAAAAAACATATACATATTTATATGATATTATTATGGATGAGGTGCTGGTGCTAAGCATAAAAATAATTTATAATCAGGATTTAAAACTTTAGGTACCTACTACGAAACATTTTGTGTTGTGGGTAGTATACGAAATGGAAATTTATAATATTGGATACGTATAGTACCACTCAAAATTTGAAATGTCATGTAATATTACACGTATAGCGCGTTTATTGTGGCGTTTGGGTTAAAATTCAATATAAAAACTTGTATGTATACCTTCGCAGGGTGTCTCACGAATATCTGACAAATGTAATCACTTTTATTTTGTTATATATTTTTAAGTTTTCTTTTTTTGTTATAATTACTAGAACCCTGTACTACAATTCTTATGTTTTGGATTTAAAATTTAAAAAATTTTTTATTAACATTTATTTTATAATCCAAGATGGCTATTTTATAAAAAAAATTAAAAAAAAAAATTGTTGGTACTTAAAACTACTATAGGTTATATTAGGTATTATACCATTAATTTTTAAACAATTATTAGAGTTTGTTAAAATTTGTAATTTATTTCTTACTAATCAACATTACAGCGATATAAAAAATGATAAATATCTAAAATTCATAATATAACTATTTAGACTATATATATATATATATATATATATATATATACCCTGTATATACGACTGATATAAGATTTAAGAATACAGTTTTTGTTATGCGTAAAATATCGTTTCATTAATGCTTTTTGTTATTTGAAAAATAGAAAACTTAAAATCCGCTATAATTTATTTTATATGTACCTACTATGACTTAAAAATCGAGTATTTCAACCGCAGTTTACTATACTGGTTTATCGTCTAAAACGAATAAAAATGTGATAATAATAACTGCATAACGAACGACACTAACTAACTACGAGTATAGTCTGTGGCTACAACTGGCTTACACTAATGATGTTCATAAATCATAATAATAATATATAACTTATGTGGTTATAATATGCTCTCAACCGTTCTATATAATATACAATAATATCGTCAAATACACACACGTGTCCTTGGACTAAACCATCATAATCGGTATGCAACTGCAGCAGTACGATATTTAGCCTTTAATTCGGCCTTCTTTTGTACACCGTACGAATAACGATAATTTTTTTTTCGTGTGTGTTTAATTCGTTTAACGATCTAATATTTACGTAAGTAATATAATAATAATAATAATAATGATATGTCGTTACGATATTTTCGTTTATAATATATTAGTGTGTACACCGCGGTTATATAGTATAAGAAAACGTATTAATTTTTTTTATCGACTTTTCAAGGCAGCAGTTTCAAATCATATTCTATCACGCTATGCATACAAAGACGAAAGTACTATTACATTTTTATTCATAATACTGGTAAAAAAATACGTTGGCCGCCTTACGCGGCTGCTCTATCTATATACCAAACGGAAAGATAATGTGGAAGAAACAATAAAAAAAAAAAAAAAAAAAAAAAAAAAACTTTTATTTTTTGGAACAATTAAATTAAACCATTTTTTAACTACCTATCCATAACTATCTATCTATATATATACATATACGGGACAAAATAATGTATTGTGTATGAAACTTACGTCATGTTTTCGGGTTTTTAGCAGGAAAAAAAAAAAAAAAAAGATTAATTTATTCCGCGGAAACCCCGAGGAGGATCGGACAGGACGCGAACCGAACACCGTCTGCGATTAGCCCGCGGTAACCGCTGCAGCGGCGGCTTAGTATCGGCATGGTGCACCTCGCAAGTGCGTTAGTTATGGCGTATATAGATAACTATATATTATGGTAAACGAACAGACGCCCGGAGCGGATAACTCGGTTTTTTTTATATATATATATATGTATTTCTTTGGGCAGGGGAAAAAAAAAAAAAGAAAAAACCGTTCGAAAAAATTAAAACGGCCCGACGGAAAAATGTCCGATCGCGCAATACTACGACGAGATGACGACGACGACGACTGGATACGCGGGCATGATATACCGGAACGACCGGCGATATTGGCGCGGAGCTCGTTACTGCCAGCGGTCGCAGGCTCGCGCGAAACGGGTCTCTCCCGGCGCCGTGAACGGCGAGGAGCGCCCTACCCGTTGCGCGTTCGTCCTTCCTGGTCCATTACTTCATTCACCGTCGTCGTCGTCGTCGTCGTCGTGTTTACACCGCCTACGATGTGAAAAAAAAAAAAGTCTTGGACCGCCGCGCGTTCGTTATGCGTTTACTACCCATGTATTCGCAGCGGCGTTATTTAAAAATTATTTATGGGGGAGGGGAGGGGGGATGAAATAATTAATCACGAGGTGACCGTGCTGTTATCTATATTCTATAAATAAATCGATTGAATGGAAATCCATTTCTTCATATTATCTATATAGTAACACTGCAGGTATTACCTATGAATTATATCATTTTATGATTTTTATTTTTATTTTTATGGAAATATATATTATCCCCCCCCCCCTTATAGGCATATATTTTTTTCATTTCACTATATATTTCCACAAAAAAAATTAAAAATCGAAGTGCAAGGGGGGGGGGAATCTATCCCCCAAATCCCCCCCCCCCCGTAAATACGCCACTGCATGTATTTACTCAGAGACAGGCCCCGGGCCGTGTACGTATTATTATTATTATTATTATTATTATTATTAGCGAATATATATATTTTTTTATTATATTTTCCGCTCTTGCGTGCGTCACTGCCGTTATGCATTGCATTTTGATTTTGCGTCAGGTCGTCCGGATCCGGTGTCACCGACTATACGGAGTATCATCGAAACAAATATCGTTGACGATATATACGTCATATTAACAACGTATTATCGTCGTCAACGGTTAACCATGTTCAAGTCGTTGTCCGGCGTAATGTCTAATTATTATTACTGTAGTTTAGTTGATCATATCACGTTCACAGTGGCAGTGGCCTAGCCAGGATTTAAGCATGGTGGGGTGGGGGCCCAATAAATACCATAATTAAAATAACATTTTTTTTTTTTTTTATTTATTATATTTAAATAATTAATATTAGCATTAATAAAATATTTACCAATTACTAGAACATAATAATACCTAATTAATAACTGATAAATTATAGTAAATAAATAATATGTAACAAATATAATGTTAATATTTAAGAAAAAAACTGAAAAATAAACTTATTAACTAGGCAAAATATATTTTATTTATTGTGTCCAATCTAACATAATTTGCATCCTTCTGGGAGATTATATCTTTCTATATATTGTTATAGTTTAACTCATCTTTATTTATGTTATAGCTAACGCCAAGCTTAACTCTTATGCTACTTTAGATTTATACTTATATAGATATTAATTTGATAATTTATACACATTTAATAGTTCAATAAATTAGAACTTGAATATTAGAATTTGATTTAAATATTAGAACAACTATCTATGACTATATATACATAGATAATACAATATATTTTGCTTATCACATATTATCGTGGTTAACCTAATGAAACTTGGTTACTGAACTTAACAAACACAAGTTTTGGTTATTGATAAGATAATAAAAAAACATAATTGAGGTTTATCGTGAAAACATGCGTTAAGTACGTTAATAATAAATAAGCCATAGACCTTATACTATAATTATAAAGCTACTATTGTTAAAATCAGATCATATAAAATCGCTATAAAAAAAAAAGATTCATGGGAGGGGCCATGGCCTCTCTGCCCCCCCTCCTGGCTACGCCATTGACGGAATCTACAAGTTGTCCTACAACCTCAAATAAATGATAAAATATGGTTATAATAAAATTCATTGATGCCAATAATAAAGTTTAAGAAATTTTGAAAGTTGTCTAATAATCTCAAACAAAAAAATCATTAGCACGGTTAAGCAATCAAAAAAATCTCTAACAGTTTTTTTGTATTAACAGTTTCTTAATAGAAAAAATAATTTCTAACAAATATTCTCGAAGCTGTCCGACAATTTATGTAGTATGGCTTCAAGTATGTTAATTACGAAAAATTCTCCTACAAATTTTACAATGATAACAGCAAAATGTTTAGGTTTCCACTTTTCCAGACAGTAAAAGTAAATACCAACGAACTCTCAAAATTGTCTAACAAACTCTAGCAAAATACTAAACATTTTTTTGCGCCAAAAATTTTATAGTACGGAGCAAATATTAATGTTCGATTTTTCTGAAAGTTTTATTGATAATTCCCAGCGAAATTATTGGATATGTAGAATATTGAGTGCTGTCAAGGCCGGATTTAGGGCCTCACCCCGTCATTTTAACGGATGATAACTTGAGAAACTTTGGACAATTTTTACAAGAGACATTTTTTTCTTAATATCTTGTTTTTGAAACGCTTTTTGTTTTTTTTCCCTTCCCTCTGCCGCCCAGGGTCGGCTCAAGTAAAAATAGCGCACTAGGCAAAATCAAATTTTGCCGCTCCTAAAATAAAGAAGCCATAAACTTTTTTTTACAATTTGTGTACACCCTAGCTATCGTATACATTTCTTTCCAAAACCTTGTTAAACTTTCTTAGAAATGTAAATAAGCAAAAGAAGAAAGAAAAAAAGGTCTGCTGACTGCGTTCTTCTCGGACTCGTCTCTTCAAATAAGTACAAAAAACGCCGCCCCTAAAATTCTAGTCCAAATTCTAGTCCCGGGGACCTTAAACTATATACACTACGAAGTATATGGCTTACAGAAGTTGTGCATGGGACGGAGTTTGTAAATTGACGGAAATCTATAACGAAATGGAATGTCGACAAACATATATACAGTTTACATCATACAATTTACAGGAGACGCCAGTGGCGTATCTAGGGAGGTGTGTAAAGGTCAATGTTCGGAACGTTATTTCAGTTCAAAATTGAATTCGTTCACGTTCACGTTCGTTGAAAAAATGAACGCGTTCATTTGGTCGTTCTTTTTAATTGTTAATTTTATATTTATGAATCGCTTACATGCAGTCTGTATAATATGTACCTTTATAAAATTAATTGTTTATTACGTTGTGTATAAAACATATAAACATCTACGAATCAATACAAAAAAAAATTAAAAAAATAAAACACAATTTATACTTTAGAACATAAAAAGATATAAAGTACCTATCTATCAAAATTATATTCTTAATATCTGACACGATAATTAGTTCGGTAAAATTAAATTTGTAAACAGTTTAATAAGGATTTTTAATGATAAAATTAAGCGCATACGAGGCATATTGCCGAGAGAAGGGACCGGGCCAACTTCGAAGTCAGCAACCTCATTAGATTTTTAGCGTTTTGAAAAAAAACTTTTCGCCAAAAGACGGTGATCCAATCCATATATGCGTGCATAGGATTGAGTGTTAGATGCAGCGAATGCTTTAACTACCAGTTATCACTAAGTACATAGTATCATATAATCAATGATAGTATATAGTACATGGGTACCTATAAGAACAAACGGTACGTTGTTTTTTTCATCAAAATGTCGCATTAATGTAATAGACGAGACTTCAAATTTCAGTAATTCATTTTTTAAAGGATCAATTTTGGAGGGGTTTCAATGGGAGAAAAATGACAAAATCTTAGATATTATGATATATGTCGATAAAAGAACATTTTTTTTTATAAAAACAATTGTAAAGTCAATTTAAGTAGGTATTTATTTGTTATAAATGTTTTTTTTATTTTTATCATATATATTTAATATAATTAATACATTTTTCACTCCTACTGAAATCGACAATACGTTTTAGATTTAGCAAAACCACTATTTGCTGCACCCTAGATTCAATATTGTTTTTGTTATTATTATTATTGAATAAATAAATAGTATTTAAATTGTTTTACACAATGTGTATGGTGTATCCACTAATTTCCTGGTAGTACTTAAATGTGATCAGAATGGTACTTTGAAGAAATTATTTTTTGAACTTTTTCAACATGCACGTAAGAAAAAACTAAACCGGGAAGGCAAAAAAATAAAACGTTTAATTTCCTCAAAACTCCGAATAATTGAGTTTAGAAATGTAATATTTGTACAAAGTACTGTGTTTCATTATTATAATATATTAGATATGTTATAGGTACATTTTTCAAAAAAGTTTTATAAATTAATTTTTTCAAAAAACAGTTGACAATAATAATATATAATACCTGTTAGACAGAGTTCCGCTAAAAGTCATTTAATTGGGAGATATTCCCTTCAAATTTAACATATCCACCTGCATCAGTGTCATCCTACCCAATGAGCAAAGTGGTTTCATCTTCTACTGAAGGGGCCAAAGAAATTAATATTTTCATCAGTTTCTTCGACATAGGTATTTAAAATATTTATCATATTTATCCATACGACGGAATACACTTCGTGCTTTCCGAATTAGTATCAACTTCATTTGTTTTATTAGTATCTATCAATATTATGTACATAGTACATGTTTTTTTGTTTAAATTCATTATAAATGTTATAGTTTATGATTTTAAATTAATCGAAATAATCAGTCAAGAACATAAATTATAACATAATATTACACAGTGCACACTGCACATACAATCATATAGGTGCCAGGTGGGGTGGCCCATCCACCATACGTGTTGTTCTGACCGTCACCGTATTTTTGGAATTCCCAGTATGATTAAACCTAAAGTTAACGGTGCAGATGATAAAGCCTTGTTGATAATATCAGGTCTCGGACACTAATAAAAATTAACACGGTAAAGATACTTATCACACAAAACGTGGAGGCCATCTTCCCGTTTGTTCATTCTATGCATTTTGTATAAACACACAGTAGGTATAATCATTTCAAAATATTGATATTGCGATTTGTGTTTTCATAATAAAGTGATAATTTATACACTAAATAGATAAGATGAACAAACGACAAAATGGCAGTCACTTTTTTGTTTACATGGAAGTGACCCTTCTGCTTTAATCTATTCTGTGATAATATAGTCTGCACACCACCATAGTACCAGCTTATTACGGGTGTATTTTTATAACTAAACAATATACGTTTTTCTTATAATATTTATTATATGGGTACCAATTTATTACAAATTCGTCACAAAACCATAATATTATTCTGTTTTATTTGGAAACGGGCTCACTGGAATACCACGTATTATATTTTCATAATAATTTTAAATCGAATTAATAAATTTAGGTGTAGATAATATAAATTATATTATAATGGAAAAATGTTATTATACAATAATTATTAAATGGTAAATAAAATATGAACGCCCTGAAAATCGTTCAAATTCATTAAAAATATGAACTTCGTTCACGTTCACGTTCACGTTCTATTTGAAAAAAACGAGTGGCGTTCACAAAATATGAACGTGAACTTAATTGATTTAAAAGTTGGCAACTCCAATAGCTTCTTTTTTCCCTAGAAAAACGATCGTCAAAATACTGAATACTGATATATAAATTTACCGATTAGCAGTGTTATTATCAATAAGACGACAAAACAATCCATTTTTGTATCGTACCACGAATATCGGTATACAAATAAAATTACGATTAATGTATATTTTCTGCGGATCCCGCTTCCTACGCCAAAAACTCGTCAAAATAATCAGTGATCGATTCTAATTTAAAATATTTATAAACATGCTCCATATTTTATGGCATACTACCGAATATAGGTATATGATTCGTAAATACCAACATTAAATCATATTACATTGAAAACGACAACGAAAATGTGTCGATAATAAGAACCTACTCATATATATTACGGAAAAAATTATCGTCCATCCTAAAAATAGAAAAAAAAAACTACTTATTTCAGTATTTTTTACTTTTTTCTACTTTTATTTTTTAGCGATTTTCGACAAATTAGGTTCAATTTTGTTTTCCTTGGTTCGATATTCGAACAGCACTATTTTGTGATTAGTTCGGTTCGAAAATCGAACAATTCGTAACATCACTAAATTTATTTATTATGTAATATAACATGAAATAATCTTAACATATTATACAATTTCAATACATAGACAGTCCTTGATTAGTGTTCTAAAGGAGTTTAAAATGCCCCAGAAATCGATAGATCTCATAAGAATGAGTATCGAACACCCTGAGATTCTTGGTGGTCGTTACGTGTGGTGTCAAAACTTATATAGGCGGCAGCACATTACGAATGAAATAATATTACATTATTACTACGATTTTGTGTGAAAACTAGTTTTACGCGAACATAAAATACCGAGGCTACAATCAAAATAAAATTACCAAATTGTATAACTACATAGAAGAGAACTTAATCTACGGTGTAGTGGTTTTATTTTTTTGATATTTCGTCTCAAATTTGTATTATAAATGTCTTAAAAAAAAAAAAAAATTTTGAAAATTGAACAGTTAATTACTTAATTTAAAATAATTTTATGAAAAAAATAAAACCTTTACACCACAGATTTAGTTCTCCTTTATGTGGTGTAAAAAATTGGTTACTTAATTATGATTGTAGCCCCGGTGTTTTATGTTCGCGTAAGACTAGTTTTTAGTCTTTTATTTTAGACGTGTAGCGTCCTCTTAAGGTTAAAGTAGGACACTGAACAACAAATGTAGTACAAGTGACAACAGGGTTGAGACAAGGTGATACCTTGTCTCCGATCCTATTCAATTTAGCCCTGGAGAAAGTAGTAAAGGAAATGTGAATTGATCAAGGTGGTGTCAGATTAGGAGAGGCAAACATTGGATTTCTAGCATATGATATATTGTCCTGCTGACGGAAAATAAAGAACAACTCAAAAGGCAATCAAAAAAACTGATAGAAACTGCAAATCGTATAGGATTGGAGATAAACACAGAAAAAACTATTTGGTAGTCTAAAGAAAAGTACCTTTAAATAATCAAAATAGTGGGTTGGAAGTTGAAGGTCATGAGTTTAGAAGAGTACAACAGTTCAAATACCTAGGTGCAATGTTAACACAACAGAACGAAATAAATTGTAAAATGAAGGCGAGAAATTCATGCGGGTAACAAGTGTTACTTCGGGCTGAAAAAGTTCCTGCGAGCTAGAACACTTTCAGCTAATTTGAAGATTCAAATATATCGGACACTAATAAAACCAGTAGTAACGTATGGGTCGGGTAACATGGACGTTACAGACGAAAATTCACCGGTCGTTTTCGAAAGAAAAGTACTTAGGAAAATATATGGTCCTTGTGAAGATGTAAACACTGGAGGATGGAGAATCCGCAAAAATGGGGAACTAAAAGATCTGTATCTATCAAAGTCAGAGCACTGTGGAAGACATTACCAAGGGACGTCTCATCTGGGTGGGACACGCGTGGCGTGAGGAAGGCCGAAGGGTCGTTACTGAGAACAATATTAGAAAATACCGTCACGAGGAAAAAGACCATTGGGACGCCCAAGATTGAGATGGGAAGACAGGGTGAAAGAAGACGTGGAAAGAATTAAGCAAGGAGGGGATTGGAAGGAATTATATCGTTAGAAAGGGAAAGCCGGAGGCAAACGTGCTGAACGGTATATGGTCTCGAAGGCCGAAAATTCACCAAGAAGAAGAAAAAGTTATGCAATTTCAGGCTTTCCAAAAAAAAAAAAAAAATCTAGCCCCAGATCCGAGACGCACGCTGTATACAATATACAGCCTGCTGCTGCTGCACCGGCAGAGGACAAATGTATTGAAAATAGGGTCTGGGTGTAGCGACGGGGAGCGTGTTATGTCGCGTTTATCGGTTTTCGCGAAACGTTGGACTTACAGGTGCGGTGGTCCGCCGGAACGGTGTTTTATCCGAAATATCGAAACACTTGCTCCGGTGTGACGATGGGGTGTGCGTAAACGTCGCATCACCCGGCGCATTCCCGTATATACGGTTACCGGGCCCTGTTGTATTACAGTCGAACATTATTATTATTATTATTATTATTATTATTATTATTATGTACGGTCTTTGGGAGAGGTTATGGGTCCGGGACGACGACGGTGTAAACGACTACGGTGAGCGACAAAATAATAATAACGTGCCTACGGAATTGCCGGGGGTCACTCGGAGGAGTTAAAAATGGGAAAAGGAAAACGAACGCGTTGTGCCCAATTGTTGTTACCACGACAATAATAATTATCATTATTATTACCAAGGTAAAAACGCTTATTTATCTGGATGGGTGGGGGTGGGGGCGAGACGGTTATTTTCACTCGTCGTCGTGCCATATGGCAGGTGCGCGGGTGTACACATACCTATACAACCACCTAGGTATACGTTTAGGTACCTGAATAGAGACCGACCGGGGTATATACCTATACACGTATACTACCTATAATATTATAATAATGTGCCCGTTCTCGTCGTAAGGGTGTACGTATACGGGGGTTGGGGGGAAGTTGTTTACAATGATAATCGTGGGTGGGGAGTACGGAAAACGAAAGGCGAGATCGTGCGCGGGAGAACGGCTTATAACCGCACTAATACCGCCACCGACCGGTCTAAAACTCGAATATCCCCACACGCACGCCGCACACGTACACAAATATACACACACACACACACACACACACACACACGTACACTGCAGCACTACCGATTCGAGTGGTTTAAAAGTGTACGACCATATAACATATACCTAATATATACGTATATTAAGACGACAGGTGATGTTTGGCCAGTATTTTTTTTTTTTATATTTTATATTTATAGTAGAGGTGCGTGGGAACCGGTGAACGATCGTCATTCCCACGGTGTATATTGACGACGTCGTTTCACCGTCATCGTCCAGATGTGGTCCACACGTTATCACCTGGCCCCCGTACGGGTTTTCCTATACACGCCCGCCCGCCCCCGCGCCCGCCACCGTACGCGCGCAAAAACCGTCATCGCGCGACACACGCGGTGTACGTATACGCTACTCCGGTGTGTATACGATATATATTATACACGTATATTATATATATATATATGGTACACACGACCGCTTTACGGTTTTTTATTATTATCATTATTATTATTATTATTATTATTATTATTGTTATCATTATTATTGTTATCATTATTATTTTCCACCGATTTTTTTTTCCTCCCCCGCGCCCGGCCGCATCCTTGCGCGGACGGACGGTTTTGTTACGTTTTGTCTTGCATTTTTTCTATCTGGAAAATATTCGCGATCCCGTGACCCAATATAATACAATAAACACGTAGGTAGGTATACCGTGCGGTAACCGCGGTATCGCCGCCGTGTACACAAAAGGTCGACGAAAATTAAAAGCATATAACGTACGATATTATATTTCGTTATAACCGTACACCCACATATTATATTTATCGTCGAAAGAGAAATCGGGTCGAAAGAATCGGGTATAATCTATACTCTTTTTTTTTTTTTTTTTTTTTTTTTATCCACAGTATATTATAAGAAATGCCCCTTGGAACGGTATATACTCGTACTATACTATTATGTATATAGAGTTGTTTAACGTTATCACGTACTCACGAAAATCACGTCGTAATGTGCTGTATAATAGTCAATTGCCTCTGTTCGACTGACTTCTGCTCGTCCAGTTCAACACGAAAAAAAAATAGTGTTGGGAGGGGTGTTACACCACACTCCTGGAAAGTAATCGGAAAATACGGAAAGTTGATGAATTTTGTTTATTACACCCTCCCCCCCCCAAGAAATATGTATTCGGCTCGTCCCCCCCTGCAGACTGCAACCGATCGAAAAGTTAAATTTTTAAAAGGCGTAAAAATACCGATATTTTTGAGCAGAAGTATACGCATAGTACAAATATATATATATATATATATATATATATAGGAACCGTTCATTAATATTTGAATATTATTTATTCCAATAATTATAAAACGGAAGGTATAAAATATCAAAAAACGACTAGGTAAACTTATTTTCTAAAATGTTAATGACTGGTACTTTTAAATGTTTAATTTGTTTTTACTGCATATACATTTATTGTTTGTTCACGGTCGGTTGAAAACCCGTTTATACAAACATACGCCACTGCTAAAACACCGACGGTTTTCAGGAGTTTACGCGCCACTGTATAGTTAAAACATTTTCTTGATTTTTACAGTTAAAATACTTATTATAAAATCGATAGTGGACAATATTTTAACTTCATTTTGGTTTATTAAATTTACTAATTTAAAAACAAAAAATTACCTAATTGAAGTTTTAGAAAGCTAATTTTTTTACTTTTTTAAACCACAATAACTTTTTTTTTAATTAGTAAATTTAAAAATCCAAAAATAAATATTGTCTTATTCTGTCGATATATTGACTTTAAAATTACTCATAAAATTACCATATATATACATAGGACAGTTTTTAATTATTTAAACATTTTAAAAATTGTTAAATTTATTTTTTAATAAAAACTGTATTGAAAATTGCCTATAAATAATTCCTTAAGGTCTTAAAAATAAGTGTGTAACGTCCTTCGATTAACGCGATTTATATCAACTTTCATAAATCTTCGTCAAGTTTCCAAAATATTTTTAGACCTCTATTTTCCACTAAAATAGTCAAATTTTATTTTGTATAAATTGAAAGATGATATATTTTTATTTTAAAAATAACCATAGGTACTACTACTGAAGTATAATAGTTATCGTAACTTTAAATCAGTTTAGTAAGCAATTTTATATTTTATAACATGCGATACTCATAATAATATGTATATTATGTTAATTATATCGAAACGAATAAAAAAAAAGTTTATTTCAAATGAATTTATCGCTATTCACTATATATAGTTGCATTGTATATGACATCAGATCCGAGCCTGGAAAAACTGCAACGTCACAAATATCCGGTCTAATTTTAAACGTGATGCACGATATTTGCAAATGCACGAAAAGGAAATAAATAATATAATACGAGTATCTATATTGACACTAATATATAATAACACCTAATAATAAAATTCAATTTATTTTTATATATCGTCATAATATACACTCAATATATTTATATACACAGCACTATTTTCATCGAATAAACATGTTATTTTTTTATTTATTATAATTTTTAATTATGAGTTAGTAAGTTTAATTTTATTATTACTATAATTTTTAATGTTTAACGACGCAATAATTTTGAACATATAGGGACTTTGCCACATGCCATATAATAGACGATTATTATTATAAGTCACACGTGCATCGTTGCACTTGCACATGACGTGCATACATACATAAAAAAAAAACAAGACACTGGCAATAGACTGTGACATATCATAGCGATACGTGCGTTTAAAAAATACAACAGTTAAACACGGTACTGTATACTTATATGGTGTACACATACAGGGTAATTTAAATTTAGTTTTATATGCAGTGTGAATGTTTCATATTATAAATATTCGAAATCGAGAAAAATGAGTTATATCATAGTATCTATTATAAGTAATATATAGAATTAACAGAAATTATTTAGTAGATTTTCAACAGAAATTTCGGGTAAACTTTTGAAAATCAAATGTTTAATTAATACTATAAAATTGTCCACCCGACAACAATTTAAAGTATTATTACTGTAATCACCTACGCAAAGTTTTGCCCAAAAATTTGTTTTGGTATAAATTATGCTTTTTAAAAATCAAATAAGAACACTAATATTTTCCTGTTTGAAAAGCCACAAGAGAACTTTCTAAAATATTTCTTTAAAATAATTTTTTTCTGGCATCAACTTTTTGAGTAGAAGTATCCGAGTAGGAGTTTTAGGTTAAAAAATTTTTTAATAGGTAGACAATTTGTTTAAGGCAGGACGTACACCAAAGCAGTGTGGGAGTTGCGGTGCGGCGTGAAAAAATCTCGCTAACGCGTTACGTCGTATCACAGTAATTGTTGTCTGTTGAATATTTAGTTTGACTGCTTGACGTTATTTATTAATATTTTGAATAATGAGTTCTACTTCTGATGAAGGAGAATTACCATTATTATTATTAATATTATTACTCAATAATAATAATCGTAAAAGAAAATATTGGGTTCATCCTTACGTAAAAAAAAATAAAAAAAATAGGAACTCGGACGAAAATACGATTGCAAAATAATATATTAATATGGTTATCACATGTATCTATTATCAGTTTTCACGAGAAGTGTCGCCACAAAAACATCACCAATGACCGCAAAAACCTCACTGCATTAGTGTACGGTTATAGGTTAGGTATAAAAATAAACATTGCACATGTTCCGTTTCTAATTTTTTAATTTTAACTGCACCGTAACGCATCGTACATTCGCACCTAACTACATTGACGCGCGCCCGACTTAAGGTAGTAGAGGAGTAATTGTTTTATTTCCCCGGTAGTTTTATTAAGCTTAAAGGAAATCTATATACGTATTATAACGAAAAAGCCGGTCAGCAGGTTGTGGAAGCACTTCGCTCGTCGGGTGTCAGTATTGGTGGATGCACTTCGCTACTGGGCAGGGTACTTTTGGTGCATGTATTGAATTTGAAAGCAATGATAAATCATTGCATTCAATAAAACGATTCTGAGCGTAGCTTCGGTGTAGTATACATAACTCATATCATTTTTTTTTTGTAGGGATCGATCGAGGCTGTTATTTT
>JAIPRL010007554.1:0-23098 GCA_025469235.1 Pemphigus obesinymphae
TTACCCTTGAATATTCGTACTACATAACTCTTCCTCCACGCTTCTGGAATTTTTCCTTCTACTAGTACCTTATTAAAGAACTTTGTCAGCCATTGTATACCTAAACTTCCTAATACTTTCCATACTTCTACTAGTATTTCATCTGGCCCCACCGCTTTCTTATTTTTCATTTTTCTCACAGCACTCCACACTTTCTCTTCCCTTATTAAATCCACCATACCCAAATTCCACTCTACCCAATCAATTGCCTCTCTCGGAAATTCCTCATTTAATAATCCCTCAAAATAGACTTTCCATCTCTTTATCACTTCCTTTTCCTCTGTTAACACCCTTCTATCCTCATCTTTTATACACCAAACATTTCTAAAGTCCCTGGACTGTTTTTCTCTTTCCTTAGCCAGTCTGTACACTTCTTTTTCCCCTTCTTTAGTTCCTAACTTCTCATACAACTCATCATATTTCTCAAATTTAGCTTTACTCACTGCATTTTTTGTTGCTTTAGATAAACTTTTATACTCTACTCAATCCTCCCTCTCACTGTTTTTCTGCCATTTCTTAAAATGTATTTTTTCTTTGATATTATCTCCTGTACTTCTTCTGCCCACCACCATGTTTGCTTATCCTGTAGCATATTACCTCTACTCACGCCCATGACTTCCTTAGCAACTTTCTTAACAACCTCTGCTACCTTTTCCCACATTTCATTTATATTACTTTCCATGTTCCACATCCCTGCCCTTATTAGCTTTCTTATAAATACTTTTTCATTTTGACCCGTTAGTTTCCACCACCTAATCCTCGGTTCTTTAACTATATTTTTCTTTTTGTACACCCTCTTTTACCTCCACCAAATATCCTTTACCATTAACCTATGTTGTGCTGTCACACTTTCCCTCGGGATCACCTTACAGTCCTTACAGTGTTTCTGACCTCCTCTCTTCCACACAAAATAATGTGGTTAAATTATATCGCTAAGTGACAATACAAAAGTAACTTTTATTCATTTAATAAGTGAATAAAACTTTTTTAATTATTATTATTGTTCTACTGTATTTCTCGTCAAAAAAAAAAAAAATAAACAAAACTATAAGGGTGTATAATGTATATGTTTTATTAAATTAAATAGAATTGCAATTAATAATTTGAAAAAAAAATAAATTTAAAAAAAACTAACTTGGGTACTTGCACTATGTTTAAATACTTATGTAAATTTCATTATATATCTATACAAAAAAAAAAAAAAAAAAAAACGTGACTATTTAATATTTATCAATAACTATAAGATGTACGTTATAAATAATTAAAAATATAGACATGAAAAAATTATATTATGTAGGAATTCAAAAAATGTAATTAAATAAAATAAAACTTTCCTTCATTGACGGCGGTAGGTACCTATATACAAGTCCGATGCAGAATCCCTTTCGGAATTTCACCATGCCAGACGAGAAACGACGTGCGCGTATAAAATATTAATAATAATATTTTATGTTAAGAGGATGCTAAATATGCGATTTAACGGCATTAAAAAATGTTCTTTTCGCCTTCAACTTTTCACATAGTTGTCGTAAATTCAAAATTTAGAGTAAACATGTGATAGATAAGAATATTTAAATGATATCAAAAATTGAGTCGTAATCACGGCTACAGATACCATTAGTGTCTATTATTTATTATTAGATACTAGTAGGTATCTATAGCCATGGTCGTAATCTTAAATGTAGGAACTATCTAGACTACTCCGTTTTGAACTATCAAATAATAATAATGATCTATCAATATTTAATATAGGTACGAATATATATATATATATGCAAGGCTGTACATTAACTAGTTAAATGTTAAAATTAGATTAAAAAGTTAAGTTAATTTTAATTAAGTTACTTAACGCGTTACTTTTTTTTCAGATTAACTTTTAACTTAATAAGTTACTTTTTTATTGAAATTAACGTGTTAACTTCAAGTTAACTTTATACAAAAGTATCTAAAATTTTACCGTTCACGAATACTAGGCTGAGCCCTGTCTTTTCAACTACATGGAGGCTGGTATTTATGTCCGTCCAGTATAGAAAATATATTGAAGTGGTAGTTACTGTTTATTTTACACTACATTAGTGTGAATCAAACAATAATGTATGTATCTTGGCAGTTGGAAGTTATTTTCTGATTTCTTATTTATGCATGGGTTTTAAATTGACGTGTTGTATTTTTATTTTTACATGTATACACTTTTTCAGGCAGAAGAAGTCCCGAGTAGTTTTTTTGAGCGTAAATAATAACCATCCTTTTTTTACCTTTTTTACGATATAATAGGTATATCGACTTTTTTCCTAATTAGGAAATTTTAACTTAGTTAAGTTACTTTTTTTTCAAAGTTAACTTTTAACTTTAAAAGTTAATAAAAATATACCAGTATCTTTTAACTTGACTTAGCTTATATTATTTTCAATTAACTTAACTTAACGAGTTCAAAAATATCGTTAACTTGCTCAGCCTTGTATATATTAGGTATATGAATGATTTAACGTTAATTCGTAAAAATATAAATCATGCCCGGTTATCTGTAATCCTAAATATCCAGAGAAATCAAGACGAAAAGTTTCGATTAGTTAATGACTATGAAAATAATATTAGTAGGGGAAAGCGGGTAAAGTGAGCATGATGTTTTATATTTATTTTTTATGTAGGTATCTATAGCATAACCAAATACCAGTTGCAGTTTGAATCACATGCACTATATTATTTGTTATAATTTTTACAGATTGATTAACTGCTACCAAATGATAAGAAATTCTAGGGTTAGCGATTGTTGAAAAAAATAAATAAAAATATTTCTTTTAAGTTTCAGCTGATGTAAGGCAAGTGTTTGTGTATATATATATATATATATATTAATTACCTTAGTGACCAAATTATTTAAATTAATTTTTTTCTAAATATGCATATGTTTTTAATTGTAATGAAATTAGTCAAAGTAATTAGCGAAGGATATTATTATTTTTCAAAGATAGGCAAAAATTAATATAATAATTAACTAGTTTATATATAAACTAAGTTTATAAATACAGTTTTTTAAGTAGCCATAAGTTAAAACCAAATTTTAGATAACTTGACTCAGTTAATTCAAAAGTTAAATTTAATTTTTTTTATCTTTATTGGTACCTATATTTCCAATTATGTATTAATATTATTATTATTTATATAGTACCTACATGAATATTACATAATAAAATAGTTAAAATCTAGTGTTAAAATAAATCTTTATTCTCTATTTTATTTAAATAAATACAACTTTTGCACGATACACAGAATTCAAATAACTCGTACATTATTTTTATTTTTATTAAAAGTGGTGGTGATAAAACGTTTTTAACATTTTATGGTTATCACAGCCTTATTACTATTGTGTATTATAAATACCTTATGTCCAATATAAAGTTATTTAGAAATTTAAACGATATAATTTTAGTAAGTACCTATTTATAAATAATACGAATAGTATACCTATACCCATTTATAAATAGGTAAGTACATCATTTGGTAAAAAATAAAAACCACAATCATATTAATTAAAATATATGTTAAGTTGATAATAATCTTGTTGATATAGAGCCAACAACATTTTATTATTCAATTGTGAATAAAATTGTCAAAAAATATTATAATCGTATTAATAAGAAAAATATACTAAATCGACAATAATCTTGTTGATATAGAGCCAACAATATTTTATTATTAAATCAAGAATATTATTGTCAATAAACCATAAACATATCAATTAAATATATAAACTATGATTTATATTGAAAAACATTTATTAAGATGTACATATTGTTGTTAATATTGTTATATAAGTATAATATAATTGTACAAAAATACATATTTTTTTCTTATTTTATACCTATCTTATACAAAAAAGTGAATGTTTTTTTCAATTTAGCCATTAACATAAATACTAAATACTTAATAGATGCTATAGAGTTATATAAATTTAAAAAAAAAAATGGTAATTTAATCTGCAGATATTGTCCTATTTATTTATAAAAAAAAAATTATTATATATTTAAATCGGACAGTATCTGTCCTATAGTATGACATGGTTTATCATAAATGGTGCTCAAGTTATAAAAGTATTTTTAATAAATATAATAATAGCCATAAAATACAAAATTCGGATAGATATTCTACAGTAAATAAATGAAATAACTTACTTTATATTTTAGAGAATCAAAGAAAGCAATCACTTCTTTCATTTGGGTAGGTATACCAACTATTATGATGAATGGTTGAATTGGATATTTCTGTATAAGTATATAATATAATATATAAGAACATATAATTATAATATATAAAAAAAAATAAAAAATAACCAGATAATGAAAATTCGTTCACAGATATCTTAACTACACATAATTATATTAATTTTTTTTTTTTAATTAATTTTTAAAAATTAATTTGTTAAGTTAATAAGTTAACACTAACTTAATTTTTAAATTTAAGTATTACTTATTAACCGTTTAGCAAGCTCGTGGGGGTCTAGTTGACCCCTATCAAAAATAAAACTTATATATTACAAAAAATAGAATTTGTATAAAGTTATATATTTAGAAAACGGTTTGTATAATAACATTAAATTGATTTTCGTGTAATAGATAGTTTTCAGATATGTTTAAGAGCTTCAAAATAGGCGTCGGAATAGGAGTGGGTCATATTTACCCACATGCGAGTTGTAACGTTATGATTTTTTTTTCGTACTTGTATTTTTATAATAATACATATGTACACGTAAATTCCATGTATAAAATTATGATTGAGGCTGATTTTGCGATAACGTTCATAAAATAAATGTTTTATTTTGAATTTTAGACAACATTATTTGTTGATGTGTACGATACCTCACTGATTTTATAATAATAATTATATTTGCGCACTTACATTTTCTTATCTAGTTTTGAACAATTGATTATCAGTTTTATTGTATCCATACATTTCACGACGGTTAGATTAAAATGTTACCTAGTTTTATAATTTAGGGGTAGGGGTGTCTCACCACCCACCACTGGAAAGCAAACGGTGAAATGAAGTTCAGTCGGCAAAAACAGAGAGTTGATAAACTATACATTTAGTCGGTAAAAATCAGAAAAAAAAGTTAATAACATATTTTGCTTATTTACACTTTTTGAAGAAAGAATTTCGAAAACTATAAATTGTTCGGCAATTCATCGGCAAAATTAGAAAAAAGTTGACGACTTTATTTTTTTATTTATATTTCATGTAAAATATTCATGTGTCTCAATCATATGTCATATGGAAACAGTAGGTATGTAAGTATTTTTGGGAGAAAAATCAATGTTCAACAGATTCAGAATAATTATATATATAATAATAATAAATAAATTAAACGAAGAAAAATAGTTACCTATATAAATGTAAATACACACAAAATGAATAAATACGTGTTGTCTTTGAGCTCAAAGGAATACAAGAAAAATTAATTAAAACAAATTCTGTTATAGTAAAAGCTTGTGTTTATAGTCTTGAAAATATAATTTTGAAGTTAAAAACTTGTTTTTGAAACCAAAATTTTTTTTATGAAATTTTGAAATTGATGTATTTTTTTTTTTTTTTGTAATATAATTTTTAATAATGCACAATAGTTTTGTTTGTTTATTTTTATTTGATTTTTCATTACACAATTTTAATTTATATTTATATATCCATTATGTATATGTATTTTAAAAAGTGAACTTTCTATACATATTTTATGCATTTTTAGAATGAGGTCTGATGGACACGTTAAAAAATAGGCACGTGCCTGCCTAAGATTTAACTAGTTAATGCCCATCCTTGTTATTTTTAAATATTAAAATGAACATTTTGAAGAGGACAAGGTGGTTACTTTTCCTTTTCTATCGTTAGGGTTAGGTTATAGAGTAGAATTGTTTTACTTCGATCACAATTTTATTTTGCGTAATCAACATGCTTGCATGCTTCAAAAATTATCATATTGTCAGTTTTAAAAAAAATAAGGTACATAATTTAACACGAATTTTAAATACCGGTGTTATCGATACAAAAAAATGAATATTAAAATATAATCGGCCTTCATACGAGCAAACGTTTAGTATAGGTATCATATTTTAATCAGATAAATAATTTACGTGGAGATAATATAAAATGGTTTTATGATATTTTTTTTCGTTATTAACGATTTATATGTTTTAGTTTGAAATTATTACATGCCAAATTATATATGCAAAATAAAAATACGGTAAAACTAATTTAAAATATTTTGGAAGTTTATTTAGTGACGAAATAAAGAAAGAAATAATAATTATATCTTGTGACTAGACAGAGTTTGTATATTATATTGCAGTAAAAAATAAAAAAAACGTGAACAATTGGTTACAATATTTCATTAAAACATTATAAAAAAAAAAAATATATATATATATAGGTATATATATAAAAATGGCATTACAATGAGAAGATGTTTTTTAAAACTTGTTGCATTCAAATTTGCATACATTATTCATATACTCGTAAATTTGTTAATACAATTGATCTTGAATTTTACAAAACATTTTACATTATATACAAAATATATCGTAATATTTTATAAAATTAGTTAATTTCTGTCTGTAAATGTACGTATGAATATACCGATTAAATGGGAATGTTTAATGAACGAATTTCATATTTTTATTGTTAATTACGAATAACTATTAACTATTATTATTAATACAATAACAAAAGTTGAGTAATATTATCAAAATCCTAATTAGAGGTTTAAAAATATATAAATATTTAAAGAAATGTTCAAAGTTAATATGAAAAAAAGTATTAACTTAACTGGATGAAAATAAAATGTTTTTTCTTAGAAAAAATTTGTATTTAAATTTAAAATTGTTCTTAAAATAAAACTTGTCAGTAGGGAGTGAGAGCACTTAGCTCATTGGATAGGATACGGGTGATATGGATATATTGAATTTGAAAGCAATGACATTTATTTCGATAAGAACGATTCTGAGCGAAGGATCCGTGTCTATAACAATATGAGTGTATTATTATCGGTAATAACTAAAATTAACTCCTTTATGATGAAAAAACTGAAAAATTGAAAATTGCTATAAATAGCCAAAAACTCTAAATAGATTTTTTTAAATTTGATCAGCGTAAACATAGTACTAAATTACATATTTTGGGTATTTTTTAAGATTTAAAAATTATTGTTTTCGAAATTACGAAGTAATAAAAAAACTCGATTTTACGAAACCGTTCCCCCCCCCCAGTTTTGCTAGAAAAATAGCTATTTACAGACGCATACTATAAGTCCAAGGGCTCTACAGGGAAATAATCGAGAAATATCGTTCGAAAAAAAAAAACAAAAAAAAGGTCAGACGTCATCGTAATTTTCTTTCAAAATTTTGTACGTATATATTTTAAACACTATTCCATTGGTGTTTTCACTAGAATTACAAATACTTTTATTTAAATACTTCTAAATACAATTTCTTACAATACGTTTTAATAAGATTACAATACGAATGCAATCAACAATGACTTCGTGTCCAACAAGCCAAGTAAGTAATTTTGTTTTTACCAATGTTAAAATAATACAAAACACAAAAAAAAATTGAGAAGATATAATGGTCCTAGGTGGAAGGGAGACAATTTATGAGTTATAAGCAGGTCTCGGAAGTTATAGTACTAAAAATATACATTTTTAGAATTTTAATATGCACTTAAAAACATCAAAATATGTACTAAAAATATGCAAAATAAAATTGTCATTTATTTATTTATTTTTAATTTATTTTTTTTTGATATTTTATTTTTAAATATAAATTTTTATTTTATTTTTTTACAAATTTTTATATTTTCTATGCAGGAACTAGGGTACTTAGACTAGCTGGAACAGGTAGGTACTAGATACTTATGTTTATACTTTGTAATAATTTCGTATCTTATAAATTTACAATTAAAAAAAAAATTTTAATGTTCTCCAATACCTTCCTTAAAGAAATATAACTTTTAAAAAAAATCAAAAACGTGTTTATTTTCATTCATACACGAAAATTTGAAAATATGCCCAAAAATAGCACTCTTAATTCTAAATTAGCAAATAATGGCTCTAAAAACGATCAATATGCAAAAATTAGTAAAAAAAAATGTCGTATATGACATTAGGAAGGCGTGAAACAAATGAACCAATTTTACTTGGGATTTTATAAGACTTGCCAATAAAAAATATGCAAATGCTACAACTTCCGAACCCTGGTTATAAGCAAAAAAAGGTTGATACCTTTTTTTTACGCCCATTATTTCAATTTTTTTCTTGTAAATGGTGAGGGGGGAAATTTCTCCAATTGCCTGCCTCATACCTAAATGTAAAATTATGATTTTAAAAAATTAATAAAAAAATATAAAACTATATTTTGCTGTAGATTAGTAGGCATTTAATATTTTAACATTTTCTGCACGCGTAACGATGGATTTCAAAAAAAAAAAAAATTCATCTTTATTTTCTTATTTACTTATATTTTGTAGTTATTTCTCGATAATTGGAGAATATTTACGCAAATTACCTTATTTTTTTCATTGTTTATAAGCTTGATTTTTAAAATAAATTATAATTATTCGTGTATATATACCTAGCTAATCTATCTGTAAAGCTAGCTTTACACATAACATATCATACGATTCTAATAAATATAATATAACTTTAAATTTAATTTTAACTTCTTTTACATATTCATTAGGTAATATATGAAACAATAAAAACCGTATAACTGTAGTATCGATTTAGTAATCTCTTTAAACGATTGAATCTGTATTAGTAGATCTGTTTGTAAAATATGTAATATTCTATTAGTTGACGAGGTACCTATTTAATATGTTTTCGTCTAAAATATAATGTTTTCTTTATTTCAGGTTTAGGCTGCCATTTGGCCAATTGTTTATTTTGCGGACATGAAAGAATATAGTGTAATACAAAAAAAAAAAACGGAATTATTTCAATTCCAAATTCCAAATTCCAAATGTATCCAATTAAAATGCGTCCATCGGACGCAAAGCCGTATCTGAGGGGGTCTGGACCGGCACCGAAATTCGTTCCGCATTTGATGCATTTTTCATGTAAATCGATGGCTTTTTTCATCATAATATCAATATTTTTAATCATAACCGATCGGTTGATGAACCATACAACGCTGAAAAAAACATATAGGTACTTATACTACCTACGTAGATCGTGATTAAAATGCATTAGTGAGACTTGTCAAAACCGTCATATTGGTGAAATAATGGATATAGGTATGCGCATACAATACGAGTACTATGGTATGCGGAAAAACATTGAATAAAAAGCATTTTCAAAGATAATACGATGACATTATTTTTAAATCATTAACTTTTGAAATTAAAAAATAAATTATAATAATTGTATTTAAAAAAAATGCATATACAGATATGCATTATATCTATGATATGCATCATAACTATGATATGCATTATAACTATGATTTTTCAAGGTGGTTCTCTGTGACGAACTGTATACAAAAATAAAATATATATATAAATTTATTTTTTTTTTTGTCCATTAAGTTGTCCCTAAATATTTTGAAAACTGCAGATTGGAAAACTCCCTATTTTTGTTCGGATTTTTACTTTTTTAATAGACATTTATTCATTGAAATAGTTTTATTAAATTGAAAATCACTACATATTAGTCCAGCAAAAATTAAATAATAATAAAATAATCGTTATAAAATATACCTAAAAAAAAAATCTATTAATTACCTATAGGTAATTATTTAAGTTAATTGGTTGATAAATTCAAATCTGTTTTCAAAATCCATGAATATACGATAAATCTCTATATGATGGACAAAATAAATTCAATATATAAACCTACTACAATAATTATAAAATACATTTTAGGCCCCGTCCGAAAATAGAATCTAAATACGGCCTTGATCGGATGCACCTATATGTGACAAGTGTTGTAATCAAATCAGGAAGGAATTTTTATCTTTGAAATTTATCTTTTTCTACTTTAATATATTTTCGTGAAATTAGATAATAGTAATGCTAATATATTATATGAGTTTCTTATGTTAATATAATGTGCATTGTACACATGCAATAAATATAGCCTATACCTATAGGTATATAGGTATATATATAGAGTGGTCCTAATTTTTTGTGTATACTCTCTTAAATTGTATAATCACGTCAAAAAGGCTAATGTATTGTAATATTAAATATTTACTAAGAAATGGTATCAATTTTTTATAAATTTTTTAAATGTAATATTGAATATTGATTATATATTATTGTTATTATTAATATTGAATAAAATAAACAATTTATAATATAAAAAAATTTTTCTATTTTGAAAAAAAAACTACTTTTAATAATATATAAAAATTTTGTGTAAAATCTATATTTTTAAGGTTATTTTCTTGATTTTTTTTAAAAAAAGAGTTGAAGTCACAAAAAAATGAAAAAATATTTTTAATGAGAATTTTAAGTTCTAAAATAATACTGATATACAATTTTTATGTAACTTTAAAATTTAAGAGAATACAAAAACTAAAAACGTAACCATTTTCCGAAAAAATTAACTTCGACTAGTTTTTCTAAATTTTACGGAAAACCATTAATTTTACAAAGGAATTGATAAAAGACCTTTTTTTTATAAAATATTTAGTACTACAATATATTAACATTTTTAACGTAATTATACAATTAAAAAGAGTATACACAAAAAATGAAAATCCATCCCTATTCATGAAAATTCAACCCATTTAAGATACGTAGATGCTTGTTGACTTATCACTCCAAGCTTTACCATAATTATTATTTTAATACATCGAACGAAATTCCGGAGACAGAGCATCATATTTTTTAAGTAAAAAAAACAAATAATACAAAACCATAAAATACACTTATACTTTTTGGTATATTTTAATTGTATATAACTTTCGTAGAGTGTGGCATATTTACCCTATTTGGAGAAGTGGGTGGAACAGTCGGACCTTTTTTTTTGGGTTTATACGTCTTTAAAAAAGCATTTTGTAAGAGTAGAAGTCTATAGAAAAAATTTGATGACCTTTGATTGCTTATTTGTAATCAAAGTTAGAGTTTAAGAAAATATTTGTGGCTTTTTTAAGAGCGATAAAATTGTATTTTGCCTAGTGCGCTATTTGTACTTGAGCCGGACATATGCGTATATCAATGAGTTGCTGTAATGTTGCGTTGATGAACAACGATGATAATACGTATGTAACGTATTTATAATATGCATTATTAACATTATACAAATGTCATTATCTAATATTGCCAAGATGTTTCAAAGAAACGATCAATTTAACGATTCATTAGTGACAGCATTACAGCAAATACAAGTATTAACAGTCGCAAAAATATTGCATTTACGTAAAATCGACACAGTATGTGTGATGTTCCATGTTCCCGTGAAATATTTCATACATACAAACGCAAGAAAATGTTGAAAGTGGGATATGGATAAAACCAGTGGCGTATATCCCGAGAGGGGGAGGGGGGGTACTAATATAACCCTGGACCACAATTTTTTTTGTTTTACGATGATTATGTTTATTTGTTTTATACTTTTCTGTGGGCAATTTATTGACCAGAAGATTTGACATCATGATCGAATGAGTATTTACCAATTTGTTTGCACAAAATTTAATCAGGAGGTAATTTGTTGATTTGTGAAAAATACATCAGAAAAAACGATCGAAAAATGACGAAAATACGGGTTAAAACAATGGTTATTTCCTCGTAAATCCGAAAATATAGGTTCTAAACAGTTGAAAATTCCACAGCGCAAGGGCGCCCGCGGAAATATAAACCGGTAGAATTGGCTGAAGTTAAAAACAACCCTTAAATAATTTAATACTTACCAATAATTGATGTAAAAAAAAACAACAAAATTTTATCTAAATTACCATACTTTCATTGAGTGTTCAATACAAACTGAAATAAAATAAAATGGTTTGTACCAAATATCCGCAGTATTAAATAATTTTTTAGTTAAATTTAGTTTAGCTTTTAGTTAAATTAATATTTGATGTTTTATTAAATAGGTAAAATAGACAAATCAGCAAATTAAGCATTATTAATTATAGAGTATAATCTTCAATGATTATTAAGTAAAAATTGAATCCGTCTAGGCTCCATACAGAATAACTTTATTGTTTCCTCTATAACATAATATTATGTTAATTTAACACTACTCATATATTTGACATCCATCTTAATTAACCAAATATATTTAATATTTATATTGCATGACTATGGGTTATTCAGGTTTAAACTCCTCGCTGGTATATAAAGTGGTAAAAAAATGGATATGTTTTATCGGAATTATATTATTATGTAATATATTGTATAATAATAAAATGTTGATTAAAATTTAATTTGATATTACATTTCCCTATAATTTTTTTGGTGACATTTTATTTTACCTCCCACTGTCGTTTCCGAATATCTGGTTTACACTAATATCATTCAGAATAATAGACGAAAAAGCATAATTAAGTAAGCAGAACTAGCATTAAGGATATTTTAGACATTTTCTTATTTCATTTTAGAAATATTGTAGTCTTAATCCATTTAAATCCACAGTAATTTTGGAATATAATTATTAAAATGACATATTAAATATATAGCCTACAGTAGGACTGTAAAAAATATTTCTAATAAAACGTTATAAAATAATACTATTAAAATAATTAAATACAATAATTATTTATTATTTTAGTATTCGAATAAATAGTTAAATATTTTTAGAATTAAGTATATTTTGATAAATTAAAAAAAAAAATACTTTTGTTTAACAACCAACCGACAATATACGTTCAGCATTCTTATTAAAACTTCATCAATTTATTAAAAAATATTTAAATGTATTCAAATTTACTAAATACCAAATATATATATCTATGCCGATCATCGTCTTTTTTCTAAAATTTCAATTTTATAAATAGATACAACTATTTTTAAATTCCAATAATTTAAATAGACAAATTTATCTTTACAAATAAAATTTCTGAAATAATGACGCTACTGCATAGACAATAATTTTGTGTATAAATTTGGTAAACGGGTAAATTTCCTGTAATATTAGAATTGACGAAGTTGTAATAAGACTGGTAAACGTAAATTTCTTATATTCTCAGTTATTTGAATAGAGGAAGCAATTACGGATCTATATTAGCGTAGTGTCCTCTTAAATAAATATGAATAGATATTTAATCACGAAAATAATTTTTAAAATTAAACCAAATAAGAACTGTGAAAAAAAATGTATTTCAAAAGCGAAAGTAAATACCTGTCTAATTAGAAACGATGTTTTAAAACATTTATAATAAAAATATCGGAATACATAAGAAATACATTCAATAAATAAAAAATATTATAAATAGATCAGTAGGTACACATTTATTTTTACTAAATATCTAAGCAGGTATGTGTTTTTTATATAAAAACGTTGGTGTTTCTTGGATTTGAAAATTAAAATTGTAGTAACTACAGTAATAATAATCGTGCCTATATAATTACGTTTAACGATAAACATACCACAAAGATTAACATTTTTTTTCTTAACCTTGCAATTGGGAAAAATTCTCTAAAAATTAGTACGAAATCCGATGACAGTGTTTATCGGATATAAATATTATCTTGCAAAAATCCAAAATTGAATACAATAGTACCTAATGTGTTACTTCATATATAGATTGATCATATAACTGTTCCTAAATTTAATGTTAGGTTAAAAAGAAAACTAACGAAAATTATTGACACGAAAATATAACATTTTTAAAATTTAATAAAAAATAAATCGTTTAAAACCTAATTTTCATGAGATTTTTTAGTATCTATTTAAAATGTACTCCAATACATGTGAATGTATTGTAGTGGTTATTTTAACCGTTTTTTTAAATGGGTAGTTGGTGGCATATCATATAAGATGACTAAACAATGATCTTGGTTCAACCAACTGTAAAAATGAATTAAAGTGTTTGGACACATCATAGGACAACTGATAATTTTCTAGTGAGAAATCATTTTTTTTATTTTTTTTTTTTATTGTAAATATTTTCAGTTTTCCAAATATTTGCAAAGAACTACGCGTTAACATAAACCTCTAGGAAGTAGTGTCTATATAACCGCTATTTAAGTCGTATAAGTTTTATATTTCATTCATTAGATATACTGTAACGTTCAAGGTCGACACGATTAGATTACTGTTATATAATAATGATATAGGCATCATTTTTTATATAATATTTATATTTTTTAAAGTTAAAAATGTTTTTTTTTTTATTATTAGCTTAAGGGTTGTTTAAATAGTCTTAAAAATATTTCAAATACATATTATGTTAAAGTACCTATCTATACATTTAGTGGACATGGCGTTAATGATTTTCGGTGACAACAATATGTTCATGAAAAATAAACGAAACATAGCATTAGACAACTATTTTAGTTTTAATCAATTACCTATTACAAAATGTA
The DNA here is from genome assembly GCA_025469235.1 of Pemphigus obesinymphae. Classification (NCBI taxonomy): domain Eukaryota; kingdom Metazoa; phylum Arthropoda; class Insecta; order Hemiptera; family Aphididae; genus Pemphigus; species Pemphigus obesinymphae. Next base: position 14,551 of record JAIPRL010007554.1, read on the forward strand.
TAGAGATCGACCACGTTGATTATTTTTTAAATATTAGGTAATTATAAAAGCTAAATTGATTTAAAAAGTGTATACAAATCATTTTTTTGTACCATTGAAAATGAGCTGATAATCAAACCTATACAAATTTATTTGGTAAACCAGTTTGTTCAGTATGATCATTCAAAAAGTTATCATACAATTTACAGTTCAAAAAACCGTTGGGAGGTACACATAAATGTAAGCATTTGTTTTATTCTTTCAAAAAAAAAAATAAAAATATTAATGGAAACTAATTGTAAAAAAAAAATTTTAATGTGCATTTAAAATCATATTTATCTAAAAATGAAAATCTAATCATAAACCAACAGCATATTTTGCATATTGCTAATGAATAAAACTGTATAAAACTAATAACTAATTCTAATAGATATACGTATTATATTAAAATTAATTTTTTTTTCCTATTTGAATTACGGTAATTTTCACGAAGTAAGATTATTCGTAGGTGGAAACTTTTTTTAAATATGAAACCTTATAATTGAAAATTCGTTTGAGTATGACACATTTTAATGTATCTACTACATTGGGATCCGTGACAGTGGGTTATTGTTAAAATTAGCAAAATCCGGCTTGCATCGAAAAATGACATTCGTCTTCCTGTAGACAGTCTTCCAACTGTTGAAACTTACTGATCTCTATTACGAATTTAAACCTCACTTCGCCTTGACTCTCTACTGCGTGTACCGGTTTTCACCCAACGTCTTAAAATACATATATCAGCTGTTTTTCGATTTACAAATGTCGCCTGACGAAAAATGTGAAATTTGAGCTGTGACTTATTATATTTCGCGACTCAAAAGTTATCGAAATATTAAGGATGTTGTTTGCACACCAAAACGGCTATGGGCTCGAAAATGCCGAGACCCAGCAGAATAATCGAGGGCCAACGACGGCAATAGTACCGTGAAAAATCTGTAAAAGCGTGTCAAACGAACAAAAATGCAATTAAAATGGTTTCCTCCGTTGGATTGCAGTCTTATTTAGCGCCATGTAAAATACGATAAACGGTCAACTTTATACACGAAACTAGACGTGCGTAAAGTTGGCCCCCCCACATTGTCGGATCGACCTCGCACCGACGCCAATATTTTGCAAATAATTTGCAAATATTTGCAAATTGGTTTTCAGACCACGTGGGGCTGCTACGCGGACACTGTGAAGTTGCCCCCCCTGGTAATCAAATGCCGTTTTAGGGTGCTAGGAGTGATTTGCAAATTCTGAAAACCAATTTGCAAATATTTGCAAATTATTTGCAAAATATTAGCGTCGGTCTGAGGTCGATCCGACAATGTGGGGACCAATATAACCAATTTATATAAATATAAATACCTATATGGATGAACGGAATACAGAAAATTCCCACATAGCCGCCAAGCCGGGTCGGAAAACGGTCCGTGGAATTAAATAAAAAGCGTAATATTTTACTCTACCATGAAAAATAGTTTATTTAGAGTTAACATATAATATATTTGTACATAACATTAATTATTAAAAACTAAAAAGTAGGTATTTTTACATCTTAAGATAATAAAAATGCATTTTACGCTTTGAATTTTTTTTTTTTCGTCATTTATTAAGTGACTATTCCTTCGACACTTTGGAGTTATCCATATTGTATAAGTAAAAGTGTAAATCTCTAAATGAACCATAAAAATATACATATTACATAACCACAATGTAAAAGCTATTTTATTATCATATTATGCAGATAAATAACGTACAATTGAAATACTAATTTTTTCAGGAGAAAATGGGAAAATTCCGGAACACTCCATTTTTCCACTGTTTTTGAAAATATGGAAAAGTTTTGAAATTCGTGGTTTTTAGGAAAATAAAACAAAAATAGGTTTTATATATATATTTCTTTTTTAATTATGGTGTTTTCCCACAGAATAATATATTTATATTCTCCTGTATATTGCTATTTTAAATTTAACTTGTAATTTGTTGCCACGAGCACTATATCATTAAAAGTTGTTTAATCAAAGTATTCCGAAAAAAAAAAATGTTTGACCAAAATTTCTAGTTTTATTTTAATTTTAAATATCATAATCTTCCTTTAAATGTGTTAAATAAAAATGAAAATAACATATTGTGCAGATCAATTGTCAGATAGATCAGTTATTTTAAGTAATTTTGAGAAACGAGGCTGGGTGCACGTCAACCAGGATGAGGATTGGAATTTCTATTGGGCTAGTGTACAGACGTGTCGTAGCTTATTTAGCATTGACAATGGACATCGAATGAATGACAAGCAAATTATCAATCATTTTCCTAATCATTATGAAATCAGTAGAAAGGACATGTTGGTTAAAAATATTAAACGTTATAGGCGTGAACTCGAAAGAGATGGGAACCCCATAGCCAAACGTTTAGATGGCATATATTTATACTTGGATTTTATTCCAATTACATTCGTATTACCAGCAGATTATCATTTGTTTGTAGAAGAATATCGTAAGGTTGGTCCTAGTACATGGATTGTGAAACCCGTGGGAAAATCTCAAGGAACTGGAATATTTCTAATTAATAAACTTTCGAAGCTAAAAAAGTGGGCTGGAGAATGTAAAAATAACAATTTCAGTACATCCTCCATTACAGAATCGTATGTAATATCTAAATATATTGATAACCCGTTGATCATTGGTGGCAAAAAGTTCGATTTAAGATTGTACGTTTTGGTCACATCGTTTCGTCCGTTAAAGGCATACATGTTTAAGTCGGGATTTTGTCGTTTTTGTACTTTAAAATACAACACTAACGTCGGAGAGATAGAAAACTTACTGATCCATTTGACAAATGTCAATTTACAAAAGCAAGGTGAAGAATACAACAGTATACATGGTGGTAAGTTGAGTATTCAAAATTTAAGACTATTTTTGGAAAGCACAAGAGGCAAGGCAGTAACTGACGCACTTTTTGATAACATCGTTTGGTTAATCATTCATTCTTTAAAATCGGTTAGTCACATAATGGCTAATGATAAACATTGTTTTGAATGCTATGGATATGATATTATAATTGATGATAATTTAAAACCATGGCTAATCGAAGTAAACTCATCTCCATCGCTATTATCTACTACTGTGAATGACCGCATTTTGAAATATCAATTAATGGACAATATATTAAGTATAGTTTTACCACCCAGTGGAATTCCAGATGTACGCTGGAATAAATGTCCATCACGAGAAGCGATGGGACATTTTATACTATTAATTGATGAAGAATTAGCAGCAAAAGATAAACTCGGAGCATCACATAAAATTGTCCAAAAAGATAAATTAAAGCGTAAGTCTTTTTTTACATAGGAAATAAATTAATTAAAATTCGATAAAAATGTCTATCTAATTCTTAATATTACTTATTTTATTTATTTGTAAATGAAACGTTTATTACTGTTCTGTAGTTTTGTTTTTCTAATAATTTAAGTTGTAATTCTTACATTTTTAGTCAATAATTAGAAAATTAATTTTAATAATTAATTAATTAAAACTAGCGACAGGCTTCTTACTATTAGTTTTTGTATACATATTCTATCGACGGAGGATAGAGGATTTAAATGAATTATTATTATTATAATTATATTATTAGCTATTTTAAACGAATAAGATATGAAAAAAGTTAAATTTCAGTTTTCTGTTCTTAATTATTAAAAAAGAATAATCAATAATGAAAAGTGTATAAAGTAAAATTATAGAAAAATATGTCCATATAATATTATCAAAATATATTTAACCTATAGTACGTGGTTGTTGTACTGCATATTTTTTGATAAATTAATATTAACAAGCCGGTAGGGAGTGGCAGATATTTGCATTTTGGATAGAATATTGGTGGTGGATGTATTGAATTTGGAAACAATGATCAATCATTTTTTTCGATAAACCAATTTTGAGCAAAGCTCAGTATAATATTATTTTCCAATTATAATTTATAATTTTCCGTTAATTTACCTTTCCTTTACGCTTAAGAATCTAAAAGGAAAATGGTCTCTTTAAGGTACAAACTAGAACGAATTTTATATCAGAAAACTCTTAACTCGAAAACTTTTACCCAATTCCTTTTTCCCAAAAACAATATTGTGTACATATACGTACAAAATATAAATATTCAATACTCAGTGTGTACGTTTTAATAATTAAAATTAAAATTAATTAAAAGGTGGTAAGTATATAAAAACAGATAGTATATTATATTATATTATTGTAAAATATAATATTGAAACTTTAATTTGGGAAACTTTTAAGTTTTATTGATATATTTTCTTTACATTTTAAAGTTGATTATATATGAGAAAGATATTAGATATTTGAAAAGTACCTGAGAACCACGGTCTAGTAATAATAACTTAGACATCAAATTTTATTTACAAAAAAACTCCATCCACATTTGTAAAATCATATCTTATAAATAAATAAATAACATGTACAATGTACATTAATTTGAAACTTTACTATTTGTTTAGAAATTTTTAATAAAAATAAAAATAAAAATGTACCTATATACATATTATGTATAGCGTATCAAACGAGGGTGTCAAAACCTCCTAGAAATGTAATGACTTATAAACCAGTCCTATTATACAAATTAAAAATTAAATACATATGTATTAATATGATATGGTATACAACATTAATATACCTATTATGTTATACCATATACATATAGATACCAACTAGGTAAACATTAAAAAAATAAATATCCTATAACATTTTTATAAAAATTATTTTTAATTAAAATGTATATATAAATAAACCCCCGATTGCTATGATAATAATATATTAATCATATAATCCATACAAAATGTAATAATGTTATTATACTAATTAGAGTTAAATTTTTTAAATACAAATACCTTATTGTGTATATAATTTTGACTCATTAATTTACTTATATTACAGAATGGCAAAAGTTACAAAATTACATTACACCAGTTAAAAGTATTTTAATCAAATGTATCAGTAGATTTTCGTTGATACTTTGATAAAAACTTTAAATGAACGGTGTTCCTGTGAAAGGTTAGGTATAAGCCAAATTCTACAACTTTTGCGGGAGACGCAAAAATCTGAACAATTTTTATTTCACTATTATGAAAGTTTAATATTTTATAGTTTTAATAGGTATTGTTAATATTATAGATGACTAGTGTTATCAATTAAAAATGAACATTCTGAAATAGGTACGCAGTAGGTGCCTAACTTAATTGTAATTTTTCTCTTGGAAAATACCTAACCGCATAAGACTTGATATTAAAAGTAGGTAAATAAAGAAATTTAAGTGCCACCAATAATAGATGTGGCGTGAAAAAATGAGAGATAATAGATTAAGATGGCTCGGACATAATTTAAGCATGGAAGATATAGAGACAGTAAGATTAGTAAAGGAAATTTATGTTAATGAAAAGAGGGAAGATCAAAACTAAATTCAGGGGGGGGGGGTGGAGAGAATTTAACAGTGAATAATATATGTGGTGGACGAGTGTAAGTGAATACATACAGCACTATAGGGTGGTAAGATAAATGGTTGGGAGAGATGGAGGAGGCGAAGTCAAAAGAGAAGACAAAGAAGAAAAATATTTTATTAATTATGATTCATTACTTTGAAACCTGTCAATATTTTGTACTCGGGGCCGGATTTAAGGAGGGGCTATTGGCCCTCACCAGCTGCGATGGAATTGCAAAAAATTCTAATTGTAGCGGAAAAAATTATTTTAAAGAAAAACATTTTGAAAAATATATGTAATATATGTGTGTTGGTATCGGGTTTTGAAAAATTTCATAAATTTTTTTTACATCGTAAATACGATAATAATATAACACCAGCACCCACAGGCAGTTGCCCGGACTCTATATGTTCGATATTGATTTTCGTATATCGTATAATATTATTATGATTTTTGTTTGTCATTTATTCGACCGTAAATCGTCGAACGCCATGCGTGTCGTCGCTTATGGTTATCATTACATTTTTAGAAATATCAAAATGTAATAATTTAAAAATATTTAAATACGATTTTGAAAGTCATTTAAATTTGGGCCCGTGTCTACTGCTTTTCATTGTTGTGTAATCACGATATTTATTATAAAATCATATTTACGCGAAAGTGTTAAAATGGATTATTAATGTAATTTTAGAATAAAAATACTTATTATTATAAATTAATAAAGAACAATATTTGGGAATGAATCTCATTTGAGTTTTTAAATGAAATAATTTTAAAAAAGTGATCGTATTTGTAAAAACTTGAATTTTTTTTTTTTACGTTTTCAGTTTTAATAACTTTTTTCAAGGTAATAAATGAACAATCCCAAATAAGATTCACTCCAAAATTTCGTCTTCTATCGATTGGATAATAAATATTTTAACTCAAAAATCACTTTATGAATCCGTATTAACAGTTTTGCCTAAACATGTTTTTATCACTGAAAATCATCGGTGTAGCGTCCTTTTAAGTAAAATATTATACAATTAATTATAAATCTATACACTGTAGGCGATTTTTTTCATGTGCGAACTCTATTATTTCGATCATTATCTATTATTATCTATAGGTATGATGATCATAAATATAAAACAAGAATTCATTTGGTGAAATTTAAAAAAAAGTTCTTGAATTTTTTATTTTAGATTTTAAATATTATACCTATTTTATATAATATACCTACATAATAAACGTGTAACACTTACAACAAAGTACACACCTACAATTTGATTGTAATGCGTTTTAATTAAATTTAAATGAATTTTGAAAAAGATTAAAGATGTAAATAAAGTGTTTTGTTTTCATTAATGTCGAACGGTGTTCAAAAAATAATATTTTTATTGATAAAATAATAAATTTGTTTATGTATATAATATATAAGATAACTTGTCCTGATTGATTCATCATCACCTAGCCGGAACCACTGAAACTTTGAGAATGAAATTTGATCTGTAGTTTCATTTCATCGTGTAGAGGCCCGCTAAGAAAGGATTTTGAAAAATTTGGATTTTAAGGAGTTGAAATGGGCAAAAAATGGGCGTTTTAAGTTTAAATTGTTATTGTAATTTGCTTATTCGAGTTTCCCGGGTAACGATTTCAACTGTATTTAGTTTACATAATTTATTATTTATTATTATTAGTGTTGATTTATTTTGATTGCGGGTCGTTGAGTTGGATGCAATAATCTCTAGCTGCCGTCTTGCAATTAGACTTAGTGTAGCGTTAAAAATGTTTTAAAATTATGCCGGTCGAAGAGATTATTGTAAAAAAAAATTGAATATAGATATATTTTTCTTTTTCACCGAGCCCAAACAATAAAAATCCTTTTCTTAAAGCCAACTGCTGACATATATATATCTTTTAATAAAATGTTAGAAAATGAATTTTTATTGCATTCACTCGTATACGATCTACACTAAAATATCACGGGCAAAGCCGCGACGGCCAGGCTGGTACGGGCGGACAGTACAGCTGTAATATAAAAAACAATACGACACTAATAGGCATCAACGCACGGCCTAAACCACTGGGTATTTTAAGTCTTGCACAGAAGTCCCTTATAAAACGTGGGCCAGGGCAGTAAGAATGGATTTTTCAAAAAATTTAAAGGTTTAATAAAATACGTTAGATGACGCTTCTCACTGAAATCGAAATATCTTAAACGTCATTTTGGGTGCTTAAAAAGACATTGCTTCCGTTGGGAGTTACGGTCAAAAGGAGTTGAGAGATTACAATTTTTTTTTCCCTAGCTAGTTTAAATATAAAACATACCTACCTATATATATATTACAAGTGCCTACTTACTAGAATGATGTAGACTTGGATGATTCGACACATTTATGTCGTATATACAACCCGTGTTGTTTACAGGAAAACGGACGAAAGTCTTGTGAGTGAAAAAATTCGATATATGTGGCTGAGTGAAAGGAATTAGATTGGCGCGTGTAAGCTTCAACGTGATTAAACGTACCTAACCTATAATCGGCGTGGAAAGACGCTTCTGAAAAAGGCCCCCGTCCTTTGTTGGCCAGCGGGGCCACCACAACTGTAAATCAGTGGCGTCATTTCAGGTTTTACTAGGCGGGGGCAAAATTTTGACCACCGGCCCCTTTACAAATAATAAATATTTAAAAACACGGAAATAAGAAAAAAAAAAAGTCTTCGCATTCTTCGCGATGTAGGTATAACCTTGCCGGTCCCCCTTAAAATTTCCGATAGGATTTAAAAGTCAATCAGGCCCACAATAATTAGTCGGCACCCCACATAAATCTTAGGGTGGGGCAAATGCCCCATCCTGCCCCCCCCCAAATGACGCCACTGCTGTAAATCCGGCACTGTTTGTACCTATACTATACTCGTCGGTGTTTTGTCAGTCAATACAATACTTTATAGTGTCCCGATGCGATTATACGAAACTGCGTAACACCGCACTTATGAAATCCCATTGATTGATAGATGTCGTATTGTACATGTATAGGTAGTAGGTATATTATAGGGTATAATGAAAAACAAAACAAAAAA
>JAIPRL010007555.1:0-23091 GCA_025469235.1 Pemphigus obesinymphae
TAAAATAGATAGGTAGGTACAAAATTTAATTCAAACAAACGAAAAAAAATATAAAAAAATGACAAAAAATAACAGTAGGTATAATATGTAATATGTGATAGCGAACTTTGAATTACTGAATATGTAAAAAAAATCTTTGGATCATGAGTTCTATCAAAACACACCAAAATGTTACAATGAGATTTAATTATTATCGTAGTTATCAGTGTTCTTAGGAACTTGTAAAAAAAAGAAGCGTGTATCGTTTAATAATAATAATACAAATATTATGTACGTACCTCATTTGGTTTTTGAATTTAATTCAAAATTTAAAAAAATATATATAATAAATATAATATAGTTCTTAATAACATGAATAAAAATCAGTTACCATCGTCTAATAATATTAATTGTAATAACAACAGTGAAAAACTTGATAAAAAAAAATGCAAAAAATATCGGAAGAATCGTGAGCGGTCAATTATACGTAAATCCACGTCTTCACCTCCTCACCTACTACCTAATGGGAATGGAACCTGAGACCCTAGGAATGATAATGCCTACACCTAATCACTACGCTACTACACCGATGTGGAATCCGTACCATATTTCTATCTTATAAGTACCGCGATGGGTGTAACAAAGCGGTTGGCGGGAAATCCTGTTCGTTCCAATATCGACCGTACGGGGACGAAAACGGTTGGAAAAACGTCCTGTCATGGGTTAAGGAAGCCGCAAAAAACAATCGCGCCATCGGCGTGACGCGAAAACGTGCCGGAAAGCGGATTAACGTGGTTAGGTACGGTGGTTACGGCGCGGGAGAACGTCTTGTGATACAAAGTGGTTGGCGGGAAATCCTGTTCGTTCCAGTACCGACCGTACGGGGACGAAAACGGTTGGAAAGACGTCCAGTCATGGGATAACGAAGCCCCGAAAAACGGTCGCGTCATCGGCGTGATGCGAAAACGTGCCGGAAAGGGGATTAACGCGATTAATGGCGCGGGAGAACGTCGTGTGATAACAGACGGTGCGGGAGAAATGTCCCGCGGTGATAACGAACGGCGAGTCACCGAGTCGAGAAATTTGTTTTTCTTCCAGGCGTCGAAAGCTCGGAGAAAAGTCGAAAAAGCGGAGGAACTAAAGGCGTAAAAATTCCGAAACGACCGGAGAACGGTTTTAAAACGGTAACGGCAGAGGAACGCGCTTCGAGCGGCGTCGGAAACGGTCCGGGGAATTAAATTTCTATAAGAGGTTTTTTTCATGGAAAAAACGGTGTAGAAAAAGTTAGCATTTTATATAATAGAGGATTGTCGTATATGATTTAACACAATGACGTTAACATTGTTTCAATGATTTGTCCGTTGGAATACCTACGTTTTGTGACCGCCCGGTCGCTCTTAAAAATCGTTGCAATAGCCAATATTTAATATTGACATTAAAATCTAATTATATCATATTTACTTTCATAGCTTGTAGATATCTAAATAATATATAAAGCTTTTCTAATAATGTCCAAATAACCAAACTTAAATATACATTTTATGCCTTTAGGTCCTATTCAAAGTGATAATAAAAAGTTGTGTCTTTGATGTTAGCAGTGTTTTCAGAAAATTGCTTGTAATTTACTAATAAACATTCAATAAATATTTTAATATTCCGACAATATTCAACAAGTGACCATCAATTGTTGAAAAGGTTTGAAAACAATTTGTTTCATGTGTCCAGTGTACGAGTATCAACCGATAACTACCGAAATATCGGATATAGTCGACATACCGATAGTTATAAATAAATTGGTAGTTATTGAAATATCTATATCGGTATAGTTAACGATTTTCGATAATTGTCAACATATCGGTAATTATCGATCAACCTGTAGTTATGACTTATCGATATATCGGTAATTATATCGACATACACATACCGGTATAGTTACCGGTATACCGCCACCTCTATATATTATTAGTATAATCTACAGTAATTGTCATTTGTCAAGTATAGGTTCTGAAAAAAGTTATAGCGTTGTCATTACCTCCTCAATTAATGTTTTGTCATATCAATGTAAGAAAAATATATTTTATAACTATTTTTTGAGCATTTAAAAAATTAAAAATGCTATAACAATTGAATGGAAATTAATTTTTTTTAAATCGACATGATAAAACATTGAGGAGGTCATAACAATTCTAGAAAATTTTCCAGAACCTAAATCGGATAATATGCGGCTTCAAAATTTGAGAAATGCTGAGACTTTTTTACACTACATATATATATATCAACCCAGTCGCGAGGCCCCTTAATCACCGTGTTTGCGTTTGCGTGGGGGACGACCTTAAGGGTCTTTTCTATGCCAGGCTTTTGCCTCTACTAGTGGGATGAGTTATTTTGTTGAGTTATAGGATTTTATTTTTGTTTTGGGGGTTGTTGGGATTCGCTGTTGTTTATTTGTTTATTGTTATTTGTTGGGGGTGGTTAGATGGGGGAAGAGACCCATTCGATTGGGCGGAGCTTAGGGTGAGCGGTTTTTGGGGGGTAGGTAGGAGTTTGGAGACCTAGGTGCCTGATATGATTATATGTGGAGTGTGAGTTCCTATGGAATAGAGCTGAAGCTTGCTTATGAATATTGTCTTTAATGGTAGGGAGACCTGCGGTGGAAAGTGTATATTCATTGTGGACGTAGGAAGGGAGACCGAGGATGGTTCTAACGCCGATGGTTTGGACAGCCTCGATTTTCTTCCACAGAGTTTTGTTGATAAGTGGGGCCCAGGACGCCCTGGCGTAAGTTAGAATAGGGAGGACGTACATTTTAAGTAGGTTTATGCGGATTCTAGCGGGGATGGGGCTGTTGCGGTTGAGGAGAGGGTATAGCATACCGCGAGTCCTAACGGCCCCTTTGATGGTGTTGTTGATGTGGAGGGAGAAGTTTAGTGTGCGACCGAAGGTAACCCCCAGGTATTTTACGTGGGTGGCCCAGGGAAGAGAGTTTCCGTTTAGGGAGAGTGGGGGGAAATTATTGTGCCGTGAGTGGCTGAACATAACTGCCACTGTTTTGCTGGAATTTATGGATAGACGCCATTTTCTGAACCAGTTAGAAGCGAGGTGGATTTGCTTCTGGAGTCGGATCGTTGTCATATGGGGGTTAGTGTTGCTGGTTAGAAACATGGTGTCATCCGTGAAAAGCGATACTTGGACCTGATGAAGGGTGGGAATGTCGTTTGTATAAATTAGGTATAGGGTGGGTGCCAAGCAGGAGCCCTGTGGGACACCAGCCAGAATGGGGCGAGAGGAGGATTTTGCGCCGTCGATTTTGGCAGAGAAAGTGCGGTTATGGAGAAAGGATTGAATGATTTTTATGATATTTGGCGGGATGTTCATTAGGGTCATTTTATAGATCAGGCCGTCGTGCCAAACTCGGTCGAAAGCTTTTTCGATGTCAAGGAAGACCGTGGCGGTATGAATGTGGCTATTTATGTTTGATGTAAGTTTGTCGACGAGTTTGACGAGTTGTTGGGTGGTGGAGTGTTCGGGCCTGAAGGCTGATTGTTCCGGGATTATTTTGTCTATTATCAGGGATTGAAGGTCTCTAAGAATGATTTTTTCCAGAATTTTGGAGATGGAGGATAGTAGCGCTATAGGTCTGTAGCTAACAGGGAGGGTAGGGTCCTTTCCAGGTTTTGGGATACCGATGATGGAGGCTGATTTCCAGGGTTTGGGGAAGTAGCAGATTCTGAGGCAGCCGTTAAAGATTTTACAGAGAGTGAGTAGCATGTTTTTCGGGAGAAAGCGCAGGGCCGAATTTGTGATGAGGTCCTCTCCGGGGGCTCTTTTCTTGGGAAGTTTTGAAATTATGAGACTTATGGTGCCTGGGGAGGTAAAAGATTTAGAGATGAGGGGGGCGGATAAATTGTTAGTAGCGATAGAGACTTCCGGGAGATCTGGGCCTGGGTTCGGGGTGAATTGTTGTTCGAGGAAGTCGGCCAGGAGTTTGGCTTTGTCGGGTGGCGAGTAGACTAGGCCGTTGGGTCCTAGGAAAGGGTGGGTGGCGGGGGATTTGCGAAGCAGGGACTTGTTTATTTTGTAATTGGAACCGTTGTTGGAGTTTAGGGAGTCGAGGAATTTGTCCCACTCGTCCTTTTTATGGGTGGAGATAATAGCTCTGATGAAATTAATTTTGTTATTTAGGAGTCTTTTGGTGGCGGGGTCTCGTGTAAGTTGCCACTCGCGGCGTAGACGGTTTTTGATTTTGATTTCGTTGATTATTTCGGCGGGGAGGGTGTTTGGATTTTTGCCAGTTTTAGGGGTGGAGGAGCTTTCAATGATTGCCGAATTAATGGTGTTAGTGAAGAGCTCGATTGCGTGGTCAATTTCGGATTCGTTGTTCACAGGTGGGTTGACATTTAGGGGAGTGTTTGATAGGATATCGGTGTATTTGAACCAGTTTATGATACGATTAGGTGATGGGAGTAGAGGTGATATTGGTGTGCCATGGATTTCGAGAAGAATCGGGTTGTGGTCGGAGGAGAGAGCGTTTAGATTAGTGACTTGAATGGGTAGAGGTACCTTAACGAGGGCGATATCGAGGACGTCAGGTCGGTAAGTTTGAGTGTATGGGTAATGAGTTGGGGTAGTTTGAGCTAGGACTGAGTAGTCATTGAGCTGGACGTGGTTAAAGATGGTTGTACCTGAGAGGTTGGTTGAGCGGCTATTCCATAAGGGGTGTTTGGAATTGAAGTCGCCGGCGGAAATTGACCAATCGGAGGATTGGGTGAGAGTATCAAGGTCGATAGGATCTAACGTGAGGTTTGGGGGCTTGTAGATGGCTGAGATTAATATTTCGGTATTGTTTACTTGAATAGTGATAGAGGTGGACTGGAGTTCGGTGCGAAGGGGGGAGGGTTTATAGGTAATGCGCCGATGAATGAGAATTGCCGTCCCTCCGTGCGCTGGAGAGCCTCTGATAGGCAGGAGGTTGGTGCGGTATGTGAGAAGTTGGGAATTTTTAAATTTTGAGAAGGCTTAAGGTGGGTTTCGTTTAGAAGAATGATGTCGATATTTTGGTGTTTAGCGAGGGAATGGAGTTCGCTGAGTTTATTGGTTATACCGTTGGGATTCCAGTGGATTATTTTAAGGTTCATATTGGTGTAATGCATTATGGGAGAGGAGAATGATGAAGGAGACTATAGTGGTTTTGATTATGATTTTGGGGTCGTCTGTGGAGGATATGGCGGTGAGGAGTTCAGAAAGAAGAGAGATTATTGTTTGGATAGAGACTTGAGGTTGTGGTTGTGGTTGAGGTGGAGGTTGGGGTTTGGATTTTGGTTGGTTTGGTGAAGGGGAAGTACCCTTGGCTGCATTTGCATAGGACAGAGTCGGTGATGTGGTAGGTGGTGGAGGTGGAGAGCGTTGTGGAGTAGTGGGGGGTGGAATAGGTGCGGTGGTTTTAGGTTTTATGGAAGACGCTGTTTGGGTGTAAGCCGGACAGCCGCGGTAGTTCGCCGTGTGCGGGCCTTTACAGTTAGCGCATGTAGGGGTTTGGTCACGGGTTTTAGCGCATTGATTGGTTAGATGGGCGCCAGCACATTTGACACAGGTGGGAGAGTTTCCACAGTTACTAGAACCGTGGCCGAATTTTTGGCAGTTGTGGCATTGTGAAGGCCCGGATTTTTTGAAAGGTTCAACAGATATTTTGAGGTAGAAGAGCTCGGTGAGATTATAAATGTCTTTGGCGTTGGTGCCGGAGAGAGTGACTAGGCAAAGTGGCATGGGTTTTTCTAAGGAGCCGAAGCGCTTAGTCATTTCGACTTTGTAGTTAAGGGCGGAGAGTTCGGAATTAAGCTCATCAGTGTTGATGTCGGTGGGAATATTGCGGAGAACGACTTTAAGCTGGCGGTCTGCAGATATGGTATGAGTGTGGAAGTTTATTTGGTTATTTCGTAGAATGGTTTGAACGTGACGAAACTGGGCGGGAGTTTGGGTTTTCAGATGGATTTTGCCGTCCGTAGTAAGCTTAGCTACTAGGCCGGCAGAAACAAGGTTAGGGTCTTGGAAGAGAAGGCTGGCAGCTTTGCGCCAGATTGATGATGATGGTATGATGATAGGTGGTGGTGACGGAATTTTAGTTACAGTCGGAGTTGCCTTGTTCGAAGAGGGTGTTAAAGAGGGAGCAGTAATTACGGAATCTGATTTTGTGTTGATTGTTTGTAGTTCGTCGTCCGAGGCGAAGTCACCCGAGGAGGACGAGGCTAACGACAGTTTGCGGAGGGGTGAGCGGCTACGGGATGCGGTTGGCGATGCGAGTTTCGCGATTTTAGGTGGGCGTGGAAGAGCTGGGTCCGCGCCGTGGCGACGTGGTATTTTTCTATTTATATGGTTCACAGGAACTATTTTGCCTATACTTTTGTCGGCTCTCCAGACGTGGCCTGCCCATTCCATTCTCGCACCTTTTTTAAATATTGAACTATACTTTCTTTTCCATTTAAATGTTTTAGTTGCTCAATTGTTCTTCCTTCCGGCACATGAGTGTCAGAATTATAGACGGGTCCATACATTTTCCTTAAAATTTTTCTCTCAAAGATACTTAGTTTATTCTCATTTCCTGCTGATGTTACTCAGATTTAGGTAGTAGGTACGCATACGACACAACTAGTCTAAAATACAAGGTATTGAATTAAATTCTTTGGACAATTATTTACAATATTCTCTAGACAATAAGTTCGACTTAAAAATATGTTACATTTCGAAATACTATCTATTACTAGATTTCAGACTGAGTTTAATTTTGTTATGCATACAGTTCCTGTTATTTATGTATTTAAAATCATGTACTCGTCGAAAAGATATTCCATCAACTACTAAGTTTAACTTACCTTCACCATCTCGTATTTCTCTAGACATGTAGGTACATAATATATTTGGTCTTCTCCTGATTTACCGACAACCACATGTGCTTTCACGCTTCCATTAAGTCAAACATACGGTTCGCCGTATCCTGCTTTGTATTAGGTACCCATGACAATATTACAATATCGTCCGCATGAGCTAGGCGTGTATGATCTTCATTTACTTCCATTCTTTGTCGTTGTCGTATTCTTCTTATCACATTTTCTAATGCTAGATTAAAAATCACAGGGTATAAAGCATCACCCTATCTTAGTCCTTTACCAACTGATGGGAACCCGCCACTATCAGCACAGTCATTTAATTATAGTGGTAGACTTTTACACGTCGACGGAATTGGCTACCACCGACCTCGCCGCCGCCGCACAGTGAGCTCAATCACATTTTTAGCTGGCCAAAATATTTTTTTCATAAAACATTGAGCCAAAAGTTATGAAAATTCGTATAGTAAAATAACTACAAGATTTTTAATTATTAAAGACAATATTTATTTAATCTTTATACTGTGTTAATAAAATAAAATTTATACCTACTATGGTATACCTAATAATATAATTATTTTATGTAAATATACATTCATTAGATATTTAAAAAAAAAAATTGTTTCAATTATGATGTATTTACTTTATCTTTAAATAGTAATGAACACTTAGATATATTTAGTTATTTACATCAATTATTACGACGACTAAAATGTGTATTTTTCGTCAGCTATACATACAATAAGCGTTTTGGCTGGTCAAAAGTCTTAATGCCTATCAATTCACTAATTATTTATTTAATAACATTATATAAATACCATGTTATTATAAATACGTTAAATAAATAAATATAAATAGACATATTAATATTATTATAAAATTATAAATATTGGACAAACAATTGTTTTCTACAATTTTCATTATTAAACTAAATATGAGTGATTACTCTAATCTCAATAGGAAACTGCAAATAAAGTCGAGAATGTATCAAAATATATTTACGTTAGATTACATTATTATGAACAAAATACATACATAATTATTAATTTTATAATATAAATACTTATTATTAAGTATTATTATATTATATAATATATTTATATTAATATATAATTTATAATTTATAATATATTTATAAATTATAATTATATATTGAGATATTAATCAACAGTTCAAACTTAAAATGATATAATATTATCATCTATTTGGAAATACTATTTTATTATTTTACTTAATTAAAGTATTTGGTGATTCAGATTGTAATGCAAATCCATAATTTTTTAAGACTTCAAATAAACAGCGATTTTTCATATTTTGTGAAATGTTACTTTCATCTAGAATTTTTTTTTCAATTTGGGGCAATTTATCAATAAAATATTTTAAAATATACATATATGCATTTAAAAATAATAAGAAATATAATTTCTAAGAATCCCTAAAAATATTTGGCTGTATATCGGTAAAAAATTCAAGTTTTTTCAATTTGTTATACAAATACACGTACTATTCAAACATAAAAAAAAAATTATGTATTAGACGTTCATCATATTTGTATTCATTTAAATATTTTATTAACTAAACTTTTTTAAATTTAGTTTAAATAGTTCAAAATCACCCATAAAGTAACAATTAATCTAATGTGATTAACTTTTATCTATTATAAGTTCATAATTATAATTATCAATTATGTTATATTCACTATCATTAGGTAATAAAAAACAGATATCTGTTATTATATATACATTATTCGCTACAAATTTTTTTATTTTTGGCCAGCTAAAAGTACTAGTCATCCCACTGTGCGCCAGTGGGTTAGGTTTTAAATAGTAGTTCAAAAAGACAAGCACATTTAGCACAATTTCAAAAATTCCTCGATCTTGATGTTCTTAAAATTCTGCATCCAAGTCAAATTCGTTGGCTATCTCTTGTTGCTTGTGGTTCAGCGCATTGTGAAACAGTGGGATGCGTTAAGGATTTTCTTTTGATGATTAATGGCTTGGTGAACACTTGTTCAGAGCTACAGAACAAATTCACCTTGGACTTAACGATCCTTTTATCAAAGCCTACTCTTTATTTCTTCTTTGGATCCTTCCAGGGCCGGCGAGAACATTTTCGGGCCCCGGGGTTGATTGATTGAGGGCCCCACTTACATATACTTGTTGGCTAAGATATATAAAATATACATATCTGTATGTATATAGATATATTATAATTAACCTAACCTATATAATACTACACACACCATTTTTTATTAAAATACTAACATTTAAGTTGATAATTTGTGAATAAATAAACATAATACTTGATTTACCTAAAATATTTTATTAATCGAAGGAAAAATAAAATTGATTACTAACTATTTTATTATCTTAAACGGATAACTAGGTTAAGCTATAGTGTTCCTTTTCTTGCCTTTTTTGTGGCAAAGTCATTGATAACACAGTCTAAGTTGGTGTTTTTCGCCAGTTTTTGCTCCACAGCTAACACTCCTAAGCTTGATAGTCTGTCTTGGCACATGGTTGCACGTAAAATATTTTTAACACTTTTCAGTACTGAGAATGAACGTTCTGCACTCGCTACTGTAGCAGGAATCGTGATGAATATCCGGAGGGCCACATTAATATTAGGAAATACATTTTCTAATTTCAAAGTTTTAATAGCATTAAGAAGATCCATAGGTGATAGTGTCTTTTCACCGAAATTGGCTGAATATATTAATTTTAAGTTTTAAAGTTCATCTGTAAGCTCATCTAAGTCTTTTGGATATCTTTGTACCAACGCAGCAGATTTTTCTTGAATCTGACCTATTGTCATTTCTTTACTTAACCATAGTACCGAAAAATTGTCACAGAGAGAATGCACCGATTCAAGTCTGATGGTCATGTCACTTATAACATTATCTAAGATAATATTAAAAACTTCACACTTGAATATAGTTTTTTGATCATTATCTACATTTTCGTTTTCTTTATCTTCACCTATAACATTCTTTCGTTTCCGTGTTCTCTTCAGTTCTTCTTCAAGATGTAACGGTCAGCCTATATTTTTAGCCACAACTATAGTTTCATTAAGTATATGGTTCCATCCTTCATTTCGAAGTTTCTTCAAGTCTTCCACCAATGAACTCAAATTTTTTGAAGCAAAATCTATAGTTCCACTTCTACATTGTAATACACGATTTACAATGTCTATCGATTTTAGGATTTTGAACCAAATAGAAGCTAGAAGAAGGCAGTTGAAAGTTTTAAAGTATTTTTCCAATCATTGTAAGTCCCGACGACATTCTGATGTTAAGTTTAATAGCTTCAAATCCTCAAGGGCTTTTAATACAGCTGGGAAAGGTGCAGCCACAGGTTTTACGCTGTCAACTCTTGCTGACCAGCGTGTTTTTGACATTGAATGGAGAGAGGAAGGTATTTTCTTTTTTAAGATTTCCCATCTTTGAGGGCTAGAGCTAAAGATATATAATTTTTGGAAAGCTCCAAAAAAAGTAACAGCTTCTGAACAACTCTCTGCTGCTTGTTCTCCACAGAGGTTTAAAGAATGACAAGTACAAGCCGAGTAAATAGCATCACTATTGCCTTTGAGGATTATAGCCTGAGCTCCTTTGTATGCACCTTTCATATTACTACCATTATCGTACCCTTGGCCCTTACAGTCTGCTAAAGGTATTTTAAATTCTCTCAAACTGCTCATAATGAGGTCTGCTATAGCTTTTCCACTCTTATTTGCCCAATCTACAAAACATAGTAGTCATTCTTTCACTTGATATGGTTGATTTTCAACCTGTTCAGACAAATTAACATATCTTAGTAATATTACAGTCTGTTCTAAATGAGATGAATCAGGTGTTGTGTCAACAATTACAGAGTAGTATTTTGCTTTTTCTCTTTCCTCGAGAATTTTTTTAGTCACCTCAGCAGTACACAGACTAATGAATTCATTTTGAATATCATGAGATAGATAATGTACTTGCATTCTGTCTCCTTTTTCTTGAAAGTTGCGAACTTTATTTAAATGTTCATTTAAAACTGGATCATAATTAGCGAGTAGTTCTAAAATCCCCAAAAAATTTCCATTAGATGATTCACCAATTTTATCTGAATCTCCTCGAAAAGCCAGTCCTCTTTCCGCCAAAAACAAAGTAACCTTAATCAAACGCTTTAAGAGTTCACACCACTTTTCTTTTTCATGTTGGATAGATTGCAATAATATGCCTGACAGGGATTTGTCTTTCTTTGTTTTAATGACCTCTGATTTCCATTGAATGTAGCTCTTTTTATGCGCTAAGCTATTTTCATGTTCAGGTACCTTATCAAACAGTTTTTTCCAATGTTTTGCTGTAGAAAATCCTTCAGAAAGCGACAACGCAGAACGCTGTGATTCTGGCAATGTATTAAATAATTTACAAGGTAAACAGTAAAATGCCTGTTTTACTTTGCCCCAAACTAACCAATCTCTCGTTATCATTTCATTATTTGTAAGTTTTTTTTAAAAAAATTGAAATTGGTACATTAAAATCATCAGAATCTACAGGGAAGCTTTCTGGATTTGGAATATGGGAATATTTCAAGTCACGACTTATGACAAAATTAGGATTGCGTATATCAAAATATTTGCATAGTGTTTTTAACTGGGGCGTTTAATCCAATTTTTCAGTAACATCAGTTTCAGTTATTGCATTCTCATTTATTTGAATGACCTTACTTAAAGTAGGTCTACTACTACTATCAACTATGATTATATTGTTACTATTACCTTCTAATTCACTTGGTACTGAAACTGCAGAAGTTGTACTTGTAGGCCACTTAGGTAATTTAGTCGGAGATATGGAAGATTTGAAATATTGCCCAATAAAAAGTTGTCCTTTTTTTGATTCATTTTCTCTGTGTTCCTTTTCTTTTCTTTTTTGCGCACCGGATTTGTGTTTATAACTCATTATAATTTTAAAACTATAAACAAACATGCATATGAGGTACTTGCCAAAACACAAGCTTACAAACTCACACGATACGTAAAATCACAAATATAAAATAAAACATAAACTACGTAAATCGTTATAATTAAATGGGTTATTGATGATCAAGTAGTCAATGATAAAATTCACACGATTATTTTATATTAATTTTTGTAACATCGATGGTCTCGGGACACAGTGTCTTATATGAGCACGTTTTAACAATAACTAACACTTACAAATTTAATCGAAAATATGTATAATATTGTAGAGTACATTGTGATTTTGTCGTTTGACAAGCATTCAGTCGTTATCGAATTTTGTAGAAAAACGTAATTACCCATAACACTCAAAATCATCAATCAATAATAAAATTACTATACACTGATAAATCTTGTAATCCAATATTAAAACGCAGTACTGTGGTTTGTGTCCAAGTGGTATTTTTCTAGAAAACTCTTAAAATAGACTTTATCGGGCACTCGGACAAATATATATTACATTAAACTACTGACGACAATTAATATAGCTATAACCGTATTTCGTCAATTGAATTAAAAATTATTTCAATTACTCGAAGACGAAAAAAATTAATTTAATCTATTAAAATATGCTTATAACCTATTTTATACTTAAGTTCGAAACGACGGGCCCCCTCTAAAGACCCGGGCCCCGGGGCTCTGGCCCCTCCTGCCCCACCCTCTCGCCGGCCCTGACTAAAAGGACACATAGGTTCATGAATAACGATCGTCCCAACGACATATATAGTAAGTATTATAATTATAAGGCTAGTCCAGAAAGTAAGATCTCCAATTCACCATCGCCTAAAAGAAAATATTTTAACAAAGTCGGCACCACTACCATGTTTTCAAATCTCTTCTCTTTTTTTTTAAAACAAAAAAGGTTTACTATAACTGTATTTAAGCCAATAAAGATCTTATTATGTATATATGAGCTCCAATGGCTCGCACCACGGGCGAAGGATACCAAAGTAAAGGAAAGGTAACCACGTTAATGCAAAAATAAATACAATCGAATCACACAATTCATAAAGGTTATTATTATTTATTATTAAGAATACACACACATATATGTGATATCAACAATACTACAGGAAGAGTAAAGGGATACACACTCAATAATTGATACTAGTATAAACTACAATACATTTTAATGAGATACATATAGTAACGTATACAATTTCACATATGAAATCGCAGCTTTGGATGAACGCCACAAATGGACCCCGCTATTTCGGACCATGAAATATGGACAACGGACTTCTTTATCACCAGAAAATACCCGACACAAACAGCGACCAACCACTACTCCGGTCCAGAAGGTATCGAACACTGTCATCAAAAACGCCTTCGACCTCCCAAGTAGTGAAGGTCGGAAGTGATATGTGTTGAATCGGTACGTAGTAGTGATATCGCAATACAATTAATCAACACAGGATAGGAATGTGAAATATCTATCCATTCGTCACCATTTACGTCACAAAAATTAACATAAATCGTGGACGAAAACGGCATTTGCGGGTATTTACTCGACGCGCGAAATTTTGCAACACACGAAAACAATACGAGTATACTTAAAAGTATGACGACCAGAGATACGTCATGGCTATGGTTTAAATACACAGAATATTTCACTTTATCTCAATTTATTGTCATCGCTAAATTTAAAATGGTAACGTAAAAATACCGCCACATTCTGTGGTAAGATATTACCATCACAATATCAATTATATTAGTGATATCTTAGTATTTTATATTATTGCTTAATAATATAATAGTATCTACGGATGTAGATCAACCATTATTGCTCTGCCTACACTGCTATTTTAATATCCGTCCGTCAAAAAGTAAGGTAATGGGGATGTATTATGTGCAATAATCTGTATATTTAAACCAAAGTTGCGTTCGAGCTGGCGAGTATAATGTTAGAACGAAAAATTCGGTAATTTTTTTAAAACGAAAAAAATCGATAACGGTATGCAACGGAAAACGTTATAACGCAAAATTTAAATAACGTTATAAAACGGATGACCTTATATTGCAAAATTTAAATAATGTTTTAAAACGAAAAACGTTATAACCAAAAAATTAAAAACGTTTTCAAGCCCTGCTATTAAAGTCCATCGAAGTTTCGTTACCGTTGCAGTCAACAAATTCACCACGGCGTTTTGTCAACGATTTGTACCACAGACTAAAATACTACACACATCTTACATTACACATGAGTTCGTGATGCGTATCAAACACAAAGTTTAAATGGAACCATCGATCGTTAACCCTGCCAAATACGAATTTTGAGCCATCATCCGAGTTTTCCATGTGGTTCCATTTCAACTTCTCGTCAAACTCTGCCTAAATGAGTGTTAAACATTTTACTAAAGAAGATACGTACTTATAATATAGTGGTAGTGCTAAATTTGTCGAAAATCATTTATCTTAGACACGAATATAGACGAAGACAGACTAAAGTCGTATCCTTTAGATTCCAGTTGTGACCTTAGATCATATTTGGTACCTTTTTCCCACAGGATAATAAGCCATAACGATTGTATCATAAGTCTACACAACATGTTAAATCTATTATTTGGATTCACTATTAAAATATTACCAAATACCACAACTAAACCATGGGGAATATCATCCGAAAATGGGAATCTTTCTCCACGCGATACCAACTTAAATTATTAGTTAATTTCCGATTGATCAACTCAAAACCACTTAGTTTTTCTTCAGCTCTTTATAATTATCTAATTATCCGACACATTCTTGGCCTTTTGTATGAAGTTAAATGTTAATTTAACATTAAACGTTGGTCGATCCCATATCCCACCCGAATGTCTATATCTATAGGTCGTTGATTAATTCCTTTGATATTCACCTTTTACAACTAATCAATCTGAAATCCATCGTCGTCGTTGTAGTTTTTATCTCTATATTTATTCTATACTTAGTGGTCGTATATTTCCTAAAAAAATGATCCCTATTCTCTTTTATTCCTAAGTTTAGATTAGTTTATATCTATATAAGATATAATATTTTATTGCTTATTCAATTTACCTACCATCGTATTCACCGTTTTCTTTATATATTTCGTTTATTAGATATTATTAGTACCTACCTAGATAAATAAATAGTAGGTAAATATTTATACGTTTATAATTACAACTATCTTTCATTACAGGTTAAGCAAGTAATCGGTATATTATTATACACTATTTAGATACATATTTGTATTTACTCACTCGTAAACGAATAAATTAATTTATTATTACGTAAAGATAGGTTTATAAATTGTTTTCTGATACGTTGTGTTGTTATTCAAATAATTTAAAACAATGTACATAATATGCATACCTAGGAGTAATTAGATACGTCATGTACTCTAAGGGAAATTGAGATAGAGTACATTTAGCAAAAATATATAGAACAATAAATAGGTAATATATTTTAAAGATAATATAATATATTTAAATTATTATTCTCAATGCATAATACTTCTGTTTACTTCAGTTTACTTCAGTGGAATGTTAAACGTATTATATGAAGTATATAAGTTATAACACATTGTGTTTAATTTATACTACAATTTAGTATTGGTTTGAATTTGTTCTTTATTTTAATATGATATTATTTGTAAACGAATGCATGATTGAATTATGAATATTATTATACGAAAATTAATTTTCCTATATCAGTGGAGGTATGTATATCAGTACGCAAGGATGAGCAACACACTTTTAAAATTGTATTTGAACGATAAAATAGGTATAAAAAATAGGTCAATTTTTAATGAGTGAATACAAGATACGTTACTTTGTTGGGTAATACACAATAAATACATTTGTATAAAAGTATATATATATATATGTATAATTTTTATATAGAACCAAAAATAATAAGATTAATGCAAAAATAAATTCAATATAGATTTAAGTAGGTATAGATATTTAATAAATAAAATAATAAATATAAACAAGTCGGGAAACCACTCTGTTAGTGTGCGAAATTTCCGGTTTCTGAACGTACTTTAAACAATAAACTATAATTCTATAAACAATTTGTTTAACTTACTATAGGTACTTATGTAGAGAAATCTAAAAACAATAAAACAAATAAAAATTGTAAATATTGATATTGGTATAACCACGGCAACGAATAAAAAGGACGACAGACGGAAATATATAATAGATGGAGCAAAAATAGTATTTATCGAATTGAATTGTCTTATCGTATTATTATATTATTATATAGGTACCTGTAGAGGAGTTTGCATTGGAAACTGGTTTCATGCACGCAGTGCAAATGAAATTTATTTAGTTACAGCAATCGTAACACAAGTCCGCCGCGCATCATAATTATTTAAAAACGGACCAGTATAACTTTTGAAAGTTTTCTTTTTGGCCCACAACTTTGAGGTACCGAGAAATTTCCCGATGGGCCACGGCCGTAAATATATATCTATATTATAGCCAAGGTTGGGCAAGATACTATAAGAAAAGTATCTTGATACATGATACATTCATTTTGGGTATCTTGATACAAGATACATGATACATTTTGTTTGTAGAAATGATACAAGATACTCTCAAAAACATAATTATTATTCTATAGTAAAAATTATAATTAATATAACAATTTTGTTTAAAATAAATGTTTATTATGTTGAATATTTTTCAAAATATACATTAATAACAATATACAAATAAAATAAATCACATCATAGTCATATGAATAAAAATGTACATGTATATGTACTGTGTATACACTATACAGCTACATAGGTATCAGAATATTTTACAGGAGAGTGAAATAAATATAAATAAATATTATCCGATTACAATTTTATTCAAAATATTACCTATATTACATAAAAAATCATATATATATATATTTGAAATATTATGAAATAATAATAATAGGTAATATTTTATAGTATTTCAATCATAAGTGCTCAAGTTCACTTCATATTCGATTACAAAATTATATTGTATATTTTTATCATTTCGTGACATAATAGTATAATGAAATTCAAGCATGAAAATCTATAGAATAGATAAATCACAAGTTAGCGTCGATAGTTATTAACAATTATCAACAAATATAAAATTTTAATTTACTTATTTTTATAATAGGTATATGAGATAGCAAGAAAAAAATTTAAAAATGCAATTACCGACCACCTAATTGGATTTTTTATCATTAGATGTATCGTATATCATTTCACATAAAAAGATACATGATACTGAAAAAATAAGTATTTAGATACAAGATACTTTCAGATAATGTATTATGATACAAGATACAACTGTATATTTGATACATATCAAAGATACATGTATTTGTGATACTGCCCAACCCTGATTATAGCCTATAGGTAGGTAATTGCTTTTCAATAATTTACGAACGATGAATAAATAACAAATTATTTAATTTTACCTGCTAAGGAAATGTTAAGATATGTTATATATAATCATTGATATTATATATCATAAAATAAGTTAAATAAACTTATTCTGTTTATATGTTTTAAATAATATAAATTTATCAGCAAAATAAATGTATTGCTTTTTATAATGACAACTTAGGTATTTATAATAATATGCGTTTTACTTAGTTACCAAACCTTATGAATATAGTTAAGTGATAATCACATCGGGCCAGAGTCTAACTGGATCCCTAACTATAGTTCTATAGGCTCTCAGGCCTTAGGAGTCATGCTATCACATCTAAAAAATAACAAAAGTAATAGTTAAAATCTTGAAAAATACGAAACGATCTATGTGTTTTTGATATCTGTAAGGAGTACCTACCAGTTTAAATGTTTGTGCATTAAGTGTTTTTAGACAAAATTTATGTCAATTCAAGTTTACATATTTTTAAATATATATATTATATAATATAATATAATATAATTAACATTGAAATTCCTCATACTCCATATTCCAGATTTTACTATTTACTTCCAATTACAGACTCCGTTATTTAAATAATTGTCTCTTTTAAAAATGTATTGCACTTTTTCCAAATTATATTTTAAATTTTCTTCAAAATAAAAAATTTGAATTGGTAATTGACAGAGTAATTAATACTCGTATTTAAAATACTGATATTTCTTTAATTTTTGTGACTATTGCTACTTTTCATATAAAAAATTGTATTAGATTATAGGTATATTAGGTATATATTTTCTTTAAACGTTCAACAGATGTTTTTTCGTTAAAAAAATCCACAATCAATACTTATAATTTAATAATAAAAATAAATACATATTATAAAAATATAAATAATAATAAATAAGCAGAATTAATATATAAAAAAGAAAATATGCCTAGAGTTCCTATTTGAAAAAAGATTATAGGTAACAACTATTTTCGACCTTAAGTCATCATCAAGTTTTTTATTATTTAGGTACCTTTCCTGCTTATTTTTTAAAATTAATTCATTTTTAAATCTAAAGTTTGAGTTCAAGCTCAAACATTCGTATAAAACACTAAACACGTTCACATACCGTATGTCATCGTCTTTAATAACGGTAATACTATTATAGAAGGTAAAGTATGTAGCGGTATTTTAATTTTGAATTACCTTTTTAGAAATATTTTGTATTTTCTTATTACCATATAATTTTCAAATGATTGCTAAGGTAATTTATTAAATTAAATGGTTTATTTTTTTTTAAAGAAATACAAATAATTATTTTAGGTGTAGACTCTTTAGCATTCAGTACTAGTTATCATTAGTTTTACATTAATATTTTCTACATTATATATGATTTTTTTTGTTTTGTATTGGGGCCGATTCTCTATACATTTTCCCGGGCCGAAAATGTTTACCAATCCTGATTCAAGTAATAAATACTTTTTATGTAAGTAATATATAAATATTTAATTATATTTTATTTTAATGATACATATATTATAATATATTTAATATCTTTTAAAATGACTTTTAGTATTAGACAATTTACAGGATTTAATGGCGAAAAATCATGATGCCCCCCCCCCCACCAATACGAACAATGTTTAGAAAATAATTGTTACTAAACACAATTTAATATAAAATTCCCAAAATATCCTAAATAATTTATTTCAATTGCTTATTCTGTTGATTCATAATATATGTGTACACATATAAATATGTTCAAAAATATATATAGTCGTATAAAAAATTATTTTATAAATAGATATATACCAAAATTATAAACTATAATATTATTCAATTTATAGAACTAAATAAGTCTCTCAAGTATACTGTTAAAAATAAACACATCGATATTAATATAAGTTTTAGCATAAACGTAAACATTTTTTAATCTATAGCTTATATACTCCAGTTATGATTTATGAATATAATATTCTACTATAATTCTATACAATAGACTATTATAATCCACTTGGAAGTCTTCTTATCATAAGAAATTATCACGTAACTAATAAATGTAATTTTATTTTTATGGCGAAAAAAATATATAGTTTATTATAATTGGGTACGTGCTTTTCAATCTATAATACAACTATTCTTATATATTAAGAAAATAGCGTAACTCTTATTGATATCTATTTCTGTTCATAAAAAATAAAAAATAAATAAGTAAATAAGTATAAAAAAAAGTTACTTTATATACGATAAGATACACAGGTAAGTCAAATTATAATTATTTGTATAAGAGTGATTAACTTAAATAGAAATAAAGACATACATTGGTAGGTAACTATATTTTGTATAAGTTTGTATATGATATAGGTATATTATAATATTATATGATGTCTGAATAACATTTATAAAGGTTGATCAATAAGATTGTATTCAATTTAAGTATAAAAATATTACTCAGAACTCAAAATATAACAATGAACTAATTTTGCTAGCATTGTATATTAAAAAGTCAAAATGTCTGCATTTTTCATATTTACTTCTTCAACTATTTGGCTTTTTTTCTCAACTAAAAATACTAAAATATCTATACAATTTATAAAAATTAAAAATTAAATAAAATTAATTTAAAAATCAAGAACCATGAAAACCTATAGGTAAGGCATAGAAATGGGTCTGTTAGAAACAAGACAGTCGAAATATCAAACAGGTTAATATGTGGACAATTACCAAATATCCACAGGCTGAAAACTACGAAACATTAATAATTATCATAAATATAGCAAATTGATAAAATTAACCAATTTTAACTTACTGAAATAACTGAGTTGGTTATGGAAACAAAAAGTATTTTTATTTTTTATTTTTCAGGATCGTAACTATTGAGCTACGATTATTATTATATTATAATAATTTTTGAAAAAAAATTCGAAATTAATCACATTTTAAAAAATGTTTAAATAAAATAGTAATAATAATAATATTTTGTATGTAGTTAGTTACCTACCTATATAATTGTTATTTATAAATTATAGGTCGGGTAACTTGGCACACTTATCGATAAAAAAAAAATTTTTAAATCAATCTATTTGGCAGATTTTATCGATAGATTTGCAGTACAACATAAAAACAGGCGACTTATATTATATTAAATAAATGTGAAAACTATTGAAATAAAATATAAAGATTATATGTATACCAGCATTTACTAGTTTCATATACTTAATACATAATATTATATATTGTTTATTTTTTTTATACATACAGTCACAGATGATGTCGTCTTTAGATTTGATGATACGTACAACCAGTGGTGTATTGAGGTGTAAACGACATATACTCCCTTTTTAGTTGTTATAATATTGCATATATCTACAAAATATTAAGTGATACGGAATATGATGTAGTCGTTATACAGGTGGTACTATTTTCTATATTTTTTTTAAGTGGGTACACTAATAGTAGTATATTACATACGTTCTACATGTTAGGTTATTATAGATATATATAAATATATTGCACTTATCTAAAATTAAAAGTTAGTTGCCAATAAAAAATATTGATTAATTATTAGAAAATTTTCACGAGTATATGAAATAGTTGATAGTAGGTAACAAGTAGTACAAGTAGGTATAATATGTACAAATTGTATGTTCCGTCAAATAAATAGTGATTTATTTTATTTTTCAAAGTTAAAAATTAAATTTATAAAATAAATATTAAGTTCGTGTATAATATAAAATATGGTCAGTATAAATTATATGTGTTATCTTTCTAATGAACAAATGTGAAGAAAAGAATATTTGAAACATATAGTATAGGTATATGTTATTATATGCTTATTGTAGGTTGAATTTTAGGGACTTAGATAATGTTTAGAATATCGTATACAAGTGGAAAGGGGGCCAAAAAATGTTAACCCCCTCATGAAAAAAAATCCTAGCTACATGCCTGCCGCTGTGGTATGTCAAGACACACGCCTAATTTTAAACTTACGAACAGGCAGCCTATTATCTAATATTGTGTGTTTGTGTACAAATTATAAATATGTGACATACTTTAAGGCAAATGAGTGCAAATAGTAATATTATGTGTAAGTGAAAAATTTTCATAATAAATATAGTCATTTATGAGATATAATTGTTTTAATTTTAAAAAAAATTCAATTTTTAATTTAAAAAATATTGGGGAGGACGTTAGTGGAGTGAAATTTTGGCATTATATGTTATTATATGCGAAAAATCTCAAAAAGAATAAAAATGACATTTTCGTAAAAAAAATTCCTAGATCCCGATTGCAACGCCACCTACCGGGTTTGATCGTAAATCTAAACCATCCGAGGACCCACTCTAACACACACAAAAAATGTCATTAAAATCGGTCCAACCGTTTAGGAATTTGAATACTTACACCCGGACAGAAGAAATATATAACGATAGTAAATTATTATTGAACCATTAATTATCAAATCGGGAAACCATTCCAAAACGGACTAACATTAAGAGCAAAAAAATAAAAAAATATATTCTAAAAGTATTCGGATATTTTTGAAGTATTTGAATATGTATTCTAAATACATTTTTCGAAAAGTATTTGAATACGTATTCTTTTTCATCCGCTTACTCAAAATATTTCGAATACAAAATAAAAATATTCTTTACAAGACAGGTGTACTCGTAGTATGTATTATTCGATTCTAATCGGTAATTAATGACATTTATTTTTTTTTATAATTTGACGTTCAGTACATTATTAGGTATCGCAAGAAAAAGAATAAATATATTTTGTAGCATTTCGGATTTAGGGAAAGGACTAAGTAATAAATCACGTGGCACACAAGTGTCATCAAAAAAAATTGATTTGAAGCGTAAAAAGATGATTGAAGAAGAAACAAAATTAAAAGCTACTTTTGTATATAACAGTTTCTGATGACAAATCGTAAAAAACGTGGGTCTTTATGTGGGGCGTTACTACGATTATCGGTTAACATACAAAGAAAGCGATTGATCTTATGGTAAAAAATAGTTACCGTCAAGCAAGCATAGGTACCTATATTAAAAAAACATAAATAAAAATGACCCACAATATTAACCACTGGTAAGATGTAAGTAGACACTGCAATTGAAATGTTCCAGGGATCCGAGAAACTTTTTAGAGTTAAATATAGTAATTACGTCGGCGACAGTGATACGAAAACATTCAAAGCTATTCTGGACAAGTCTTGCGGAGAAGATTTTAAGGTAATATAAAGAGTGAATGCGTCGACCGCGTCGAGAAGAAAATGAAAAATTAACTTCATATTATTGACTTGCTATAGCAACGAAAATTTCGTTTTAATGTATGTAAATATTCTGTTGATGACACGTGGAGTACAGCTATGGCTACTTATTACCACATTATCTCAACGGACGATATAAGGTGCAGCACCATTATTATATCCGTCCATCGACTCATAGTGTGCTCATCACATTGCCGAAGCACAAAATAATTTACAGGATTTTAATCGCCGTCCTCCACTACATACATACATGTAGAAGGCTATCCTTTCGATATAATATATATATATATATATATGGATTTGTCTCATAACGATTTACTTGAGAGATGCTTAGGTGGTTATACGCAAAATACAAATGAAAGTTTTAACGTCATTATGTAGAGTCCGACCCCTAATCATCTAAACTATGTAGTGATGTTACGAACTGTTCGATTTTCGAACCGAACCGAACCGAACCGAACCCGGGGTATTCGGTTCGGTTCGAAAATCGAACTCAAAATTGGAAATATTCGAACCGAACTAAACACAAAATAGTTCAGTTCGAATATCGAACCTAGAAAAAAAAATTTGAAACTAATTTGTCGAAAAACGATAAAAAGAAATGGA
>JAIPRL010007556.1:0-23088 GCA_025469235.1 Pemphigus obesinymphae
GAGGGGGCACGTCCCCTCCCCCTTTTGAATCCTTACCTTTTTTTTAAATTTTTTAAAGTACAAAATTGCTTAGTTGTGGCGGCGAAGTGTCCGGCGGCGAGATGGTGGCGGCGAAGTGTCCGGCGGCAAAACGGTGGCGGCGAAACGGTGGCGGCGAGGTCGTGGCGGCGAGATGTCCGGGTTCGGTGCCAGGGCTTGAAAACCTAACGTTATAACGGAATAAAATGGATAACGTTATAAAACGAAAAACGTTTAACGCAAAAAAAAAATTTTATAAAACAAAAAACGTTATAACACAAAATTTTAATAACGTTATTTTTAAATCTCATTAAATAATCGATAATCACTCAAAGGTCAAATTAAAACACAAGTATTTTAATGTCCATATGAAAACGAAGATATACATCACGCTTTCGGTTGCATACTCACATGCGAACGCGGAAGATCGGTGCGTTCGGACGGGATCTAGTGCCTAATATTAAGAGGACGCTACACATGCATTTGTCGTTTCCGTCTATCCCAACAGGCAATATAGCAAAATCACACTACGTAGAATGTAAACTGCAGAATTTTGGTTAGATTTACTGTATAAATACCTATAATCAAATTTAAAGAATGAAATATTTACGAGGGCACTTCGGAGCTTTTTTGAAAAATATTGTCTGACAAAAAAGTTACAACCAGTAAAAAAAAAATCAAAAATTACGAATGTAACTTTTTTGTCAGACAACATTTTTCAAAAAAGCACTGAGGTGCCCTCGAAAATATTCCATTATTTAAATTTGATAATAGGTATTTATACTGTAAATTTAACCAAAATTCTAGAAGTAGAAATCCGTGTCCTCTTAAAAAATGTAATAAATGCGTATGAAATGCCAGTTAACGCGGGTATTTACGTTCGTTTACAACATTTATTATCAATTTCGGAAATTAATTAACGGTGGAGAATTTAAATACGGAAACATTAGTTCCTGTGATAGCATACCGAGTCCACGTTTTTAATATCGTTACGATTAAATCGTTTTGTGTGTAAACATCATCCATCTAGAATATAACATTATTAAGTCTTCCTCAAAACTTCATAGGTAATCACATAAATTAATCACAACATTATTTTTGCAATGAAATAATTATTATAAAACGTATTGACATATTCATAATTGTTGTTATTGTTGGTGTGATTTGTGGTATTATCTCATTGTTTTCTCACTACATTCACGTTGGCTGATTAATATAATAAAAAGTTTAGATTGACTTGAGGTAAGTAATTTATAAAATAAATAGATATATAATAATAAATTAGTATCTATATTCTTATATAGTACCTATGTATCATTTGTAAGGTATATGATAGCAGATAGGTGACTACCAACAGGTCGAACATATTTTAAGTTTAGAAAGTATTTACTTACTAATAGTATGTTACTATTATTATTATATCCTTCTTTTTTTCACGGAATTATATTTTATAAATTATCATGAAATATTTATACACTTATTACAATATTCTAAGAATAAATGTAAAATATCCAAGTTTTTTTTTATTTAAAAACCACATTAGGTATTATATACGCCAATAAATAAATTATTACACCATTGTATTTCCTGTAAATTTTTTATGTGAATCAATATATTGCATGGTTTTTTTATCATGGTGTTTTAGTGTCACTCAGCGTCAAAACACTCAGAAATCAGCATATACTATGTGACATATCGATTAGTATGATAAATAATTTGGCAAGAAATATCACGATGTAATTGATATTTTTATATTTATGTCAATGTTAATATACTAAATATAATAAAACTCAAAATCACAAAAATATAACACTTTTACTGCATATACGTATTTCAATGACCATTTTCAATTTTGTCATTTTCAGCGCGAATCAACTACTGAGTATACTGGTTTATTCTATACAGTTTATTATAAACAGTCACAAGTGCTCAAGATTAATTTTAATTTCAATATGAATTTAATATGAATAAAAAAAATCCTAAGATTTAAAGGTAGAAAAAAATTTAACACTCGTTTATAAAACAGAGCATGTATACTAATTTTCGGTATTCATAGTTAAAAAAACTCTAAATAGTAAAAGTAAAAAAACGTTATATAACGAAAAAAAATCGAAAACGTTATAAAGCGAAAAACATTATAACGCAATAAAATACTGTTATAAAACAAAAAACGTTATAACGCAAAAAAATAACGTTATAACGGAAAAAAATAACATTATAAATCGAAAAACGTTATAAAGCAAAAATTAATAACGTTTTCAAGCCCTGTACCGTGCCCTGTATTATATTGGGACTAGCAGTCCCAAGTAGCCTCCAAAAAGTTTCCCTTTTAAACTAAAATTTACAGAAAATAAAACATGTAACATATAACAACCAATCACCTAGATCATAACTAATAACTAGAGTTCGTTTGATCTGCTAATTGCTAAATAATTGTGATTAGATTTTACATATAAATAGTGGTTATTTATACTTGAAGGTTTAGGTATTAGCAGTGGTATAGTCGTAAATAGTGTTTTGGGTATACGCCTTAGATTTTCAATGAAAAATATGAGGGGGTTTTGCCCCTACACCCCTTATAATCAATTAACAGTGTATAACACTTCATTTTTATAGCAAAACAAATTAAAAAATTTAGACAAATAACGTGACATATAGGGCTATTATAGGAATCATAATAATAAAAGAAAAAAATCTTTACATTTTTTATTCGAATTTCTTTTAGCAAATTAATTATAATAGTTTATAAAATATCCCATAACGATTATTTTTATTTATTCATTTTATTTTATTAATTTATGTTTCTTTCTGGACCTATTTTCTTAATCGAACAGATCTGTGCTAAAACAACTATATTTAGTCGGATTTTATTCAGTGGCGTGTCTAGAACTAATTTAATAGGCCACTGAGTTTGATTCAGAGAACTTATATATAGAATCATTTTTCTGATATTCTTACTATAGTTAATGAAAATGATTTAAACTATCTATAGTAATTGGTAACATTGATATAAAGCGGGTCCTTATTAACGGCTGTAAGGCGTTTAAGTACCTACCTATTTTTATCGTTATCATTTTGACGTTTTTTGTACGACAGTCCTACATTGTTTTATTTTTGGATATTTAATATCTAATTTGTGTATTATCCATTTATCTGATTAAATTAAACAATTAAAAGATCAAAATGAATTGTCTTAAGAGGAAAGATAATCTTAAAAAAACGTTTAAACTTTTCTAACTTTAATCTTCTAAAAATATTTGAAAACGGAACTAATATCCAATTGATGAATCAAGCTGTTGTACAGGTAGGCAAACCACACACAACTCGAAAATAATACAGTAGGTACGTAACTAGCTTATACAAAATATGCAACTCCTAATAATTTTTGGTTCTTGTATTATTTAACATGAAAATTTGATTTGATAAATTAAACTTTTTCTTTATATGTATAGTTGAAATTCTTACAATTAATTCTTTATTCTTAGCAACTCTTGTGGAATTATCTGAAAATTAATAATTATTTTAAAATTTATCAATAAAAATGTATATATATCAATAAATGTATCTTAAAATATTTCCGATTGTGCGTTTTGGGCCAAAATGTGGGCGGGCCCTCTGGACACGATACTGGCAGTAAAAGTAGCAATAAAAGTGATCATTATGGTATGACATATCGATGATTTTCTGTAGTAAAAGTATGTCTACGAAAATAGGTAGGTAGTTAAAGTAGTTTTAGAGTTTTAATACCTAAAATAAAATAAATCAAGGACAATATTCCGGAGACGATCGTGAAGTTGGCTCCTCCCCAGCCCCTAAAATTGTTTGTAGTACGACAAACTTTGTGTAGTACCTACGCAAAGTGTGATGTGTAGTACCAAATTAGCAACTGTGTTATTAAAATTAGGCAATTCTACATTTTTATATATTATAATGTTGATGATAAAAAAGGTCATTCAATGAAAAAATGGATTAAATGTGTATTACGAAAATCAGAATATTTTAGGGGCTGCTCCCTTCATAATGGGGTCACATTATAGTAACGACTTCATACTGGTATTAAAAAACTGCAACTAATTATAATTTTTTATTTTAACTTGCAACTCATCAGTGGACCTGTGATAAGTGAAAACCCGTTTGTGGTGAAATTTATCTCATCGACGTTTTGCAAAATAGGTATTAATTACCAAAAAAATAAAATCAATATCAAAATAAGTGTAGTATTAAAAGTAGCATAAAATCTCAATAAAGTTTGTCTCCAAAGTATTGATTTCTAATGATTTATTATATATAGCTAGGTGTTTTGACTCAAAAACTATTCTGTTAAATGCATTATTATTTGTTTTGCGTAAACATGATTTTGAACAAATATCGTGATTACCTACACGAAATTAAAAGTGATGATAATACCGGATCATTTATAAATTGAGTACCTACCAATTATTATTATGTTTTTACATAACCCTTTAAAAATTGGGTTTGTGGTGTCATCTTATCACTCGATGGCTCATAGAATAGGTAGGTATCTAGGGGGATTCACACTAGAGCTTTTAGCGTGTAGCGTGACAGGGTTTAAATAAAATGTTTATTGCCGATTCTAGATTCCGAACAATTTTTAAATTGCCAATTAAATTCCGAAATACTCCTCAAAACGTGGTATGATAAGCAAAATAAAAAGGTCATCAACCAGCGACGACAATTTTATAAATGAAAAAAGAGTGACATTTGCCGACTGTGTCAATTTTTCTACCAAATTTGCGATTTCCTGACTGACAAAAACGTCTTGGGGGTGGACACCCTCCCCGCTTCTGTTTAAATATTTAAGTAGGTACTTTTTAAATTATAGTAACTTTACTAAAACACATGATTTAAATTCGAAGTCATTGAAATTTGAAAGAACTATTTCGAGTTACCTTTTAATTGGAATAGGTACTCGAATACAGTACACAGTACACACTATCTATAATATGTGATTAAAATAAAAAATAAAAATCAACAAAACACAAGAAATAGTGTAATATAATTTCTACAGTATTAAGTAGCCAGTATGTAAGTAGGTAGGTCCTACCTACCTAACTATAATAATGGTCCATAGAGCATAAGTACCAATATAAAACATTTTCAAAACTCAAAAATAAACCACCTCAAGCAAAAATAAAAACTATAAAATAGAATCAAGATTATCTTAATCAAACATAATTAAAATTATAATCTAATAAATAAAATAAAAAAATAAAAATCGGTATTTAAAGTAAAAACCGAAAACAACATTTTTAATCGAAATACAAAATACCGGTATGCAAAGTTGAAACCGGTATATTAAATCGAAACCGAAATAAACTTTAATGAAAATATTTTTACGGTTTCAAGCCTGATTTTTATATTGATATGTAGGTATTTAGTAATATTATTCAATAATAATAAATATTATTAGTTATTGGTTAAATAATTTTTATTTTTTAGATTTATTATAACTTACCTATACCTTCGTTATAATTATGATAGGTAGGTACTATTTTTAAAATGAATATTACTTATTTATTATTCACAAATCGTTAAATGTTAACAAATTATTAAATATTAATGAAATATGTATATATACACTATTTTAATTAGGTAATCAGCAAATTCACAGTGCATAAATGAGATACATATTTAAAGTATATTGATTGTTTATACCTATATCAGTGTATCATAAACTGTGTATTTTTTCCTAGTCCTTCGTGTATTATCCCTCTCCCGTCACTTCCACTAAAATTTTAAATTTTTTGTGACAAACTTGAGATTGCAGGTGGTGCGCGTTCGCACCTTGTCCTACACGTGTGCACGCATATGACGTATATTAAATGTTTATTTATATAGGTAAATACACGTTTAAATGGTGTATATTATATTAAAATATAAGCTATAAACTTGTATTTTTTTATGTGTTTAAGATAACTGAAATACTACCTATATCTCTAAATATCTTGAGTTAAAGTTTTTAACTGATTCTAAATGTCTTTTTTTATGTAATAGAGGCCATAAAAATACAAATGTTTTGTTTATTTTAAAATTTCGGTACAAATATCTGAATATGACAGACCCTCTCACTCCTAGGCTAGGTGTTGACATAGGTAATACTTGATTGCAGTTCACAGCATGGCAACAGTAACCTATATACACAAGGTGGTAACATACTTCCACATCTATATTATGATTATATACAATGATTAACAATAGTTAATTCTTCTAAACATGAATGCTTTTGCTTTTTAAAATATAATAATAAAAATGTATTATTAATTATTATGTTGTAAAATAATTATATATTCTTTAAAATTTTAGGAGGTGCAAATGCTTTTGTGCACAATGGTATGAGATGTAATTGTATTGAATTTATATGCTTTAAAAACATGAACAGTTTTTTTTTACACTGGTACTAAAAATTTAACAAAATTTGTAAAAATATGAATTTAATAACAAAATATTTGAATATTTCAATATAATATACAGGTATAGGTATAGTGTTCTTGTTTACCTATAGAACAATTGACGAACACTAAAAATATACATTCACAAATTAGTAACTTTAAGTTATTATATACATTTAAAAATATATCACATATTATAAGTATCTTTCAAAAATACTTAAATTATTTAAAAACAAATTGGGAATTGAGCTCTAAATATAAAAACAATATTAATATGTAATTTTGTTAATATACTCAATTAAGAATAATTTGTTGAGAAATTAAATTCTAGGTTGTATAAAATCAGTAACCAAATATGAAAACATATAAACTCTGTTTTTAATAATAATTTAATTCTATGATTTTATTAATTTACTATTATTTTTACACTTTAAATTAGTTTTCTTATATTGTATATATATACTTACAATTTTTTTTTAGTTAAAATGTAAATGAATCAGTCTTTTTCTGTTTTTAGAGAAAAAAATCACAATAACAAATTTGAGGTATGTAGTGGCAATCAAAATACATTTTGTAAGCATGCGAGAATCATAAATAAATTAAACCCCAATTAACCATTAAAATAATTATACTACAAACCTGTATTTATTTTTTTTTATATATGTAATAATTTAGTATTTCAATTTTAATAAAATTAGGACATTAGTATAGCAGGTGATCTACCATTAAGTCATGATAATTGTGAAATAGTTCTACTTAAATATAATAACCCATTCATTATAAGTTTTATACAAGAATTAAAAACATAAAATATATTATTAGGTATTTAAGTAAACTTTTTATGTAACTCCTAAAGAAATGACAAAATATGTTAATTTACTGTTTATAAAATGGTGTATAGTTATGGGTTTCTATAGATTTGCTACATCTATTGTTCACGGACAATATTTTCATTTAAATTAATGGAGAAAAAAAAACGGTATTAAAAAAATATATATATATCTTTAATGACAATAATATTGCTAATAAATTAAAATACTTAGGATATATACAATTGTATTGAGTTCCAAAAACTTTTTTTGTTTTATAGTTCATTGTGAAGAACAATCCAGTCGTCTTGTGGTTGTCTGTATGTATCATTATTCATGAGTACAAAGTTAATGCCTGGACCATAATAAGGAATGATATAATGAGATCCATCAGCTGGACGTACAATTTGTGTTGCAATAAGTACGACATCGATTAACTGGCCAATGAACATAAAGCCAAGCGTGCATAGTTTCAGTAGGCCTATTGCCGGATAGCCCAAATAGAAACGATCCACTCCAAACATGCCCAGAAAAATGGACAGCAACAGAGTAGTCTCGTAACGGTAACCATTGCTATAAAAATACCAATAGTTTGATCAGTATTTGAGTTGTTGGGAAATAAATTAAAACTTACGTCCACTTGCATGGAAATTCTTTCGAAAACGACGAGTTTTTGGTTTCCGTGCACACAATACCATCGCTTGCTTTACACCATACTAAACAAAATCAAATCGAGGTGTTAGCAATTTATTGAAAAAAAAAAAAAAAAACAAATATGGTGAATGCGAAACCTTGAGCAACGTTGTCTTTGGTGCATCCGCGCAATTGTTGCGTTTCCGGGTCGATGAAATCGTACTCCGGGTCAGGGCACATGAATTGACCCAATCGTAGATTTTTACATTCTGTCTCGTACGTTACCGTTTTCCCGGGACCCAGGGACGGTTGTGCCAAACGCACACAGTACGTCAGTACAACAACGATCAAGATAGGCCAAGCCGAATAATTCATAGTCGCATTGTTGGATGTCGTTCCTGAAAAAAAAAAATGTCGAAATTTTAAATAGTTCTGTTCTAAACCAAACGACAATTTAATATATTTCATTATTACCTAATTATACCATTGGTTATATTTTACACTTGGTCCTGATGAAATCGGTCTCGCGTCGTACGTCGAACAGCGAAATTTTTATTTTAAATATCTACCCATGTTTGTTTTTGTTTGGGTACTTCCGTATCACGTAGATAACACGACGACAGTGTGGCCACTCGCCATTGCGTTACAAGAAAAATCACTACGTTGCAGTGCTTACGTACGACTCCTTTTGAAAATTATTTTACGGAAATCCAAGGAAATGACATTTTAAAACAGAGCAGAGTTATACAATTCAATGTGGATCAAAAAAATATTGAATGGTGCATCACGCGGTTGTAAACGATGTTCAGATCTTTGATCGGTCGATGCTGTCGAAGGTTTTTCGAAGGCATTCCCACCAGAGAACGATATCCTTTATTCTCGAAAATCAATAATTCAACAGACACACTTACGTATTTCGCACAGCTGAGCCGAATGAGTTTGCGCGAGTCCCAGTGTCCGCGTTATCCGTTCGGATATACATTATAATATTTTAGTCGCAGTCTGTTTATACTGTTGCGTCCGCGATGTTGGAAAAATATTTTAACGGATCGTTACCGGACGACGTGCACAGGTCCGTCAGGGATGTCTGGCTGAAAGCGTTGTCGGATCGCTATGGCGCGCCCGACCGTCGGTGCCACGGCCTGGACGATCTGAACGACTGCCTGCAACAGTTCGAAACGGCCAAAAGCTTTGTAAAATATCCGAATGCGGTCGTTTTAGCGATACTATTTCGATAGTGAGTGAGAATGCTATAAAATGTCGTTTGGCAAAATTCATAATTCTTATTTATGTATTTTCATCATAGTTTTGAATACGATCCCAAGTTGGCCGACTGCAGCGAGTCCAACATAAATCATTTTCGAAAGTTTTCTGAAGAATCCAAACTCAATAGGGTAGGTGCCTAAATTTTTTTTTAGGTTAAAAATTGTTGCGTAAATTTAGGACGTAGGTACATACACAAAAGTACTGTAACTGACCATTGAATTTGCTGTAGGATACAGTATTATGTGACCATGTAATTTCGTTATTAAGAGTTGGTGCGACCAACAGTACAGAAGAACACAAGACCGAAGGATGCTACGGATCCGAAGACAAACATTACTTTTTAGACGTTGACATGGCAGTGTTGGGCATGGGACCGGCCGATTATGAAAAATACACGAATCATGTCCGAGAAGAGTATGCTTTTCTCGACGACGAAACTTATAAAAAGTTACGTGTAAAGGTACGTGTATTTCATTCATAATCATGAAATACGAGTACTTCGTATAAATTAATTCCGTAAATTTTGTTCCGTATTCACAGGTTCTCGAAAGCTTTTTGCAAATTCCCAACATATACGCGACACAACTGTTTAGAAGTAAATATGAATCCGTGGCTAGGAATAATATTCAAAGAGAAATTAACTCCTTAAAATCAGGATCATTGTAAAAATTATATACATTTTTAAAATTATATTGGTTGTTATTATTTTCATATAGGTATATATTTTCCCCCATATAATTGTATGTCATCCAGGGTGATTTATATTAAATTGGTTTCCCTGAATGACATATAAATAATAATAATATTTACATTTTAAGTAACTATTTGGTATAAATTATAATAATATACTAAAACAATAATTAGTTGTATACGTATGACTATATAGACGCTGTTCTTTTATAAATATTTTTTTTCATAGTTTATATAAGTTCATTTGGTGATGTTATATATTTATTTTTTAATTTTAATGGCATATTACGTTTCAAGTATTTATTTATATATTTTGTTATTTAGTCTGAATTGTTGAGACTAATAATATTTGTTAGTCATAAATATAAATATTTTTGAGTTTATAATAATCTAACTTGTGGTATTTTTTATTATTTTAAGTCTCAATGTTGTTTATGCCTAATGTTATATTCTAAAAATGTGTGTAAGCAGGGCTGTAATGGAGAGTATGTATATTATAGTGTATACCTTCTGATATTTCATGATTTTCTGATAATAATTGTATACCTTTTGGCAGGGCTGTTCCGAGTGGTGAGGGGGGTGTCTTACCTCCCCCCCATCAACTTCGGAAAGCAGTCGGTAAATAGTAGAAAAAGTCTATGGTTTTTTTTTTTTTTTTGCTTATTTACGTTTTAAATCAAGTATTAAGTATATTGGAATTTTGTTGG
Source organism: Pemphigus obesinymphae (assembly GCA_025469235.1). Classification (NCBI taxonomy): domain Eukaryota; kingdom Metazoa; phylum Arthropoda; class Insecta; order Hemiptera; family Aphididae; genus Pemphigus; species Pemphigus obesinymphae. The sequence goes on from JAIPRL010007556.1 coordinate 10,534, forward strand.
AAAATTCTGAAACAATGAATTATTTTTCGGAATTTTAAGTTAAATATTTTAATAATATAAATTATTAGGATCTTAGTGGGGAAATTTTTTTTTTTTTGTTTTGAAGAGAAATATTATATTTTTTTTCACATTTTCACTCCTTAACACATCTTTCCTCGGGACGGTCCTGCCTTTTGGTGTAGGTCATACATTTTTATGATTGTTCATATTTTTTTTTGTTATGAAAATTTACGATAGATTAAATTTGCAGCCAACTTAGAGTTTATTTTAGTTGGACACATGATTGAGAATGATATTTTTTCTTATATTTTCAGTCACTAGTTGATTAGAAAATTTTAATATTATGATATGAACATTTTTTTCATCTGTATTGTATATGGTATATTTACCGTATATATACCCTCTACTTTTTTTTAAATACTACAGCCCTGTTTGTGAGTTACCCATATTTTTGAACATTTTGTTATTTAATTATATATTTTATTAATTGTGTTTATTTAATATTATTTTTAATCTTATTATACTTAACTATAGTGATAATTAAAAATTTATGTAAGTATACCCATTTCCAATTGAAATTCTATTTTTTTGTTCATTTAGGTTATTTTATTAGAAAATAATTATGGTATATTAGTATAGTATATTAAATTGTGTGCATTGTCAAGAGGGCCTACACACTACGCGATTCTAAGGAGTATTATATAGGCAATTTATTATTCTTTCGTTGTATGACTGTGTAAGTTGTCATGGTCTAGCATAATAAAAGTATCTATGCGGGGGCTATATGCGTGGCCATGTCAGAGATTTGATATTTTGCAAACATCAAAATATGTCTATTTTTCACTCAAAAGATTATTCTAATTTCGTCAGAACGCAGCAATGCGTTTTCAATCAATTTTAATTTTGAAAAAATATTCGAATTTTCCATAACATATAAAAAGGAGTGATCGAGGCACTGAGAGTTTTAATTTAATTAAATATTTGTGCTTACGATTTTGGAAACTATACTGTTTAAATTATAATATAAAATACGAAAATTAAAAATGTTACTCGATCTTTCACTCTAGTAAGTAATGAAAATCTGTACACTAATATAGGTTTATAAAATTATTATCGGAGCATGCATCATGTCGGACTGTTGGAATTAGAATGAGAAGATTTTGATTTAAAAAGAAAACGTATGGAGACCCCTCTGTGAGTTAATTTTAAGGGGTCATAGATAGGCAATTTTTTCAAAATATGAAAATGTATGTGTGCGTATCTGTGTAAATGAATATTAATGTGTGTAAACCCCGCAACTCGCATAATAAAATTACCAACACTGCGTTATGGAATCCGGTTTGTGAGTTAGGTGCGATTTTGTTTGTTGTAGTTTGTTTATTTCAAATATGAGTTTATATATTTTGTAAGGTTTGAAGAAAATCCCAGAATCACATTCTATATTATGAAACAGAGTTTTGGCCTGGTTATTAACAGGATGCCACACCAATGGTTTCCAGTAGTAACAATATGTCTACGAAAAAAATTAAATGAAATTATCTCTTTAAGTGATTTTAGAGTGCAAATATTTATATTCAATTTTATAGAAAACAATATTTTGGAGGCAATAGTTATATTGCAAAATATTAATTAACAAAGAAGTTATAGCAATTTAAAACTAAAAAAACAGGATTTTTATACATTCGATATTGTACTAATTGCTAAAGAATAAAAGAATAAGAGAATGATAAAATACTTACCAGACCGTATCTGAAATGTTGTCTTTTAAATATTTTTTACTTAGTAGGTGTAACTCTAAAATAATTAAAAAAAGCCTTTTTGTTTGTTTTTCGTAAACTTATTTTTAAACACAACCATAAAAAATGGTATGGATACGGGATTATTTTTAAATTACTTTAAAAATATATTTAAATACTTTTAAATTGTTGGATTTTCATTTTTCATGAATTTTTATAAAATTTGCCTATACAAAACCCCTTAAAAATGAACACGTTGACATCCTCATAGTTATTGTACTTTGAAAATATACTATACATAATTACCTATATAATGTATACATAATATTTCATTTTATTTTATACTTTATAGTTTACATTTTTTAATTATATAATTTTAAAATGGCTTAATTTTAATAAATAATTAATTAACATATATTGTAATTATGTACCTATTACAAAATTGTCGTTTTTTTTTTTGTAAGAATTTAATCTTACTGTATAATGAAACGGCTCGATTACAGAATAGAACCAAATTTAATTTCATTAAAATGTTTAGTTTATTCTTAATATTGTATAAATATAATATACGAATACATTTATATAATAATTAGATGAATGTATCTACAAGTATATGAGTTACCTAACAATATAAAAAATATATATAATATAATAAATTCAGTTGAATGAATTAAATTATTATATTTTAACATACCCTATAACAATTGTACATATCTATTTTATAATTATTAAATCTAATTAATTTAAAAAAAAAATATTAGGTATATAAATTAATGAAAACTTAAAAAAATAAATTATATTTTTACATTATTTAAATCACTTAAAAATATACAGTATAAAATATTGCCCGCGACGAGCAATATTCTTATACTCAATGGTATGGCCTCTATATATTCTAACTCAATAACTATATACCCGAACATAAGCTTAGCTATACCTAAAAACTACCTACTATACGGTGTATGACTGTATTACATACACCGTATACATATACTTACGAGTATACGGTGTATTCGTGACATTTTAGATTTAAGCGATTGAAATTGGCCAATATTATTACACGGTTTATATTTTATTATAATTGTTTGCTACTAGAGTGCGATTTCTGAGTTACTGTAATTTAACGAAGTGTGTATCTTAGTTATAATACATATAATGTTCATTTGGATAACGAGTATATATTGTAACAATATGATAAAATATGGTAGGACATTACATTTTAGATTTTGAGCGTAGCGAGGGAGCTAGTGGTTTTTTAATGATGTTTATTTTTGATTTTTCTGTAAACACTTTTTTAAATCTTTAACTATAATATAATATTTATGTAGGCATATCACACTGAGCTCCGCCCAGAATCGTTTCTATAGAAATAAATTATCTTTTATTGCTTTCAAATTCAATATATCCACCACCAGTAGCCTACCTAACGAGCGAAGTGCTTTTATTTCCTACTGATCGGCTCCTTTTACTACTTTTTTTTATTCCATAGTTTTTACTTGAGTAATTTTTAAACCTATTTTGCTATTACATAGTTTTACAATAATATATTTTAATACCTCCTTAAAAATTTCGTTTTAAAATTTCAAATATAATATAATGTAACCTGTATTTCTCATATTTATATAATTTATTATATTATATTTATATGTTTATAATTTATACAACATACCATCTTAATTCGCGAGTAACAATAACCCTACTTAGTCTTGGTTTAGTTTTTTAATATCGCTGGAAATTTTGAAATTACTTAAAGAATTCTCAAGTGAGGTTGTTCAGTTTTTTATTTTTCTTGAATTTCGGATGGGGTTTCAATCCCCAAAACCTCCCTTTATGGTCGCTCCTGATTAATATTAATTTTTGTTTGTCAATATATATTTTAATAATACTTATATCTTTTATATAAATACACCTAAAACGTATTTAATTTTGCAATATTACTTGTTAGATTTGGTGTTTAAATTTGGGAATTAATTTCGATATTAATGGTCCGAGTTAGCGAAGCAAGCGAGTTATCCGGCTCTGTTTATTGGTGCATCCGAAAAGAGTACACCTAAAATGCATATTTGTCTACACATTTTAGGTAGTATGCTTTATGTTCTGAAAATACTGCAATAATATAGGTACATGTAAATCCTAGGTAAATCATATATTATTATACATAAAGTTGTATCTATTCTACAGTTGATCAAAGCAATTTTTTTAAATCTAATACTCGAGTATATAATAATAATAATAATAATAATAATAATTTTCTAATGGTAATTTATATTAAATTAAAACGTTAATAATAATTATTATTACGTATTGTAAATGTAAGCCATAGTATAATAATCTATAATATTAAAAATAATGCATTAAAAAATTAAAATCTTAAAATAAAGCAGTTTAAAGAAAAAATTAAAAATCATCTCAAATCATTTTAAATTATAATTTATACCCAAGTATCACAAACAGTGGCGTATTTTCAACTTTTATTTTCTTTTAGTTGTTATACTTATACCCAACGTGGTGGGTGTTTCATGATAAATCGGGGGTTATTTTCAATAATCACTGTCTATAAAAATAGGTAAAACTTTGATATGCAATTAGTAATTACTCAAAAATAAAGATTAGCCCCCAATTTCGTTTTTACTTTTAAAATTGCCAAGGAAGATGTTACTAAAATAAATTAGTGAAAAAAAAGGTAGCCTGTAAACTAGACTTGTTATTGATGGAGTTTACATTGGACCTTTTCACTACTTATTTATTTACCTATTATTCTGGCAAAATTTACATATGCGTTCAATAGCTGGTAGTTACATCATTTTATGATTAAGTACAAACGATTTATACACTAGTAGGTGCCTATATATAATAAAAATAATAAATATAATTTTTATTTTTATGATATTATCATGAAAATTTCGGTATGTATTTACATAATAAAATATCCAGTTTATGATTTTTCATATTTTTTGTTCGCACAAAGTGGTTTTTACTTTACGAAAATTACGATTTTATATAAAATTCAGATATATTGCGGATGCAGACATAATATAATATTAATATATATATATAGGTATTATATTGAGTTAGAATTATAGAATAATGTTTATAAAAAAAAATGTATGTGATGTACAGCACATATTATTCGTTTCAGTGGTAGTATATGATATTCAGTCAGTTTCATGCAGTTCGTATGTTCAGTAAAATAATATGTCTCCGGTAGCGTTTACAGTGTACACGCGTTCGTCACAGTGCGTAAATGTGCGAAATACTCGACAATGATGTCCCGTAGGACGTCTTCCGGCCCGTAAAACTTTTGTTCATTCTCCTGCAAAATCCACACGTGGATAATTAATGTAAATATATCAACTAGTACATATACATATATAGCAGGACTACGAATTATTAAATAATATCATATATGATCAGTACTGCAACCTTCATATAAAGAATACCTAATAAAAACGTATTAAAACATTCATCGATTAAAATATTGTTTTCGCATTTTTTTTTTAAGTTTTTCCATTATTTTTTATCGAAGTTTTGGATTTGTTGCAAGTATATCATCTTCAGAGTGATGGTTGCCTGTACGGTTTCACCTCACTTCTTACTGAGGTGACTATATTACTTTGAAATGGGCTCAAACATCATTAAAAAACCATACTTAGACATAGGTAAAAAAAAACCAACCTTGTAGGTAAAATAAATCGAATTATTAAATAAAAAAACTATGTCTATTTAAATGAATAGGTAGCGAATAGTGAATATCACTGTATATGTACTCTGTATATTTTCAATAGAAGTTCTAAGAATTATACATACTCGACGGTAAACAGCAGCTGTATCGTGGTATTTTTTAATTGTCTAAGAAAACGTTTATAGAAGATTCAAACTTTAAACTGCTAGGCATATATTTTTTTTTATACGAAATACAGTAGGAAGTTTTCAAGTTTCATTTTCCGTGTTGTATTTATTGTACAAATTAAACAACTCAGGAGAACATACTCTTTGAGCATATTATAAATTTCCAGGTTTCTATATGGCTGTGAAAGATATGATATTAATCGACTAATCGATTGCGAATAGTCGATTTTGCAATAACAATCGATTGTCAAATCAATAAATTACCCACTAACGATAGCAATGAATTGTAAATAATGTACGTAGAGGGGTCGGACAGATCTAAATAGATAGAAAATCTAAAAAAAATGGTAAAAAAAAATTATTGGAATTAGAACTCAGAAACAGTGCTTGAATTGGAAAAATAGAGAAGTACTCTCGAGATTTTAATAAATGAGCGTTCACTCAAACTTTGTTACTCGTATACTGTAAATAGTAATTAGTAATAAGGGTGCTCTCAAAATATTATAAAATAATAGAGGAGTTCCATCCTCCTGCGGACTCCCCTCTCAATTCGAGCACTGCTTAGAAACATTTTGTGCAGTGGCTATTTTTTTCGTGTACTATGACATATTTGGTGTACCTACTGTAAAATTTATATAAATGTATGCTAATCATAATTTCAATAACATTATTTTTGTGAACTTTATTCTAATATTTCATCATATTAAAAACAATATTTTGAATTTCAATAAATTATTTATATTATCAAAGAATGAAACCATAAATTGAAATTAAAAATTCGTGTTGATTATTCTTAGTTTTTGTGATGGATGCACTACTATGTCATGACACTCATGCCTTAAAATATTTAATTAACAGAGTCACATAACGAATAATATAATATATATTTCTATAATTGGACATAAAATATGTACCTATTTTTATTCGTAATTTAATATTTTAACATAGATTATTTAAGCATTATCTGCGAACTTAAAATGTAATGCCTCAAAGGGTCGAATGTAGTAAGAGTGGAACGCTTGATTTTTTGTTAATAAAATCATGAATAATTTATTAGTTTGCGAATCTCTGATTTTGTTCACCAAAAAACTTTACATAAATTGTGATCATAATATAATTTATACTACAAATAAGGTAGGTATATTATAACCATGTACCTAATTAGTTAATAATGATCTAATGAGTGATGAGAGGTCTATAAAAAAATGTGGAGTACGAAAAGTCAGAAAACGTAGTCACTGATTTAGTGCTAACCTATGTTTGGCCAGTTTAAATATCAAGATTATGTTTTTTTTTTCCAAGGCTAAAAAAATAGTTGTTTAATTTTCCGATTATTTAAATAACGTTATAATTTAATAAGTCAATTGATTAAAATATATCTAATTAAATATAGTAATAGTGAAATTAAAGATTTTCAAATATTTTTGCCTTCATAATGTACGTATATACGTTTTTGGGGAACATTTCAAGTTTATAGATTTATTATTTTCCTAAAATTCTAACATATTTCATACTAAAATAATACATATTATCGAAAAAAATGAATTGGCTATTAAAAATTGTTGTATCGACCAATTTTTAAATTTTTTTATGTGTAGCTAGAATGACGTCATTTTAATATTATATTAAATTTTCAGGTCTTACAACCTTAAATTAAGACTTTTATGAATTGAATGTCTTACATTTTAATACTGCTATAAATATAAAAGTAAAACCCAATTTCTATAAAATAAGTTATAAAGAATTATACCACAATTGTGTTTTCCGATTTTTATGCTGATTTTTTGATAGTTTTATTTTACGCGTTTATCGAAAAAATTAAAAAATGACCTCTTTAAAGTATCTACCAACTAGATGCAATTTTTATACCAGAAAATAGTGCTACATGTAATGATTGGAGAGTGTCACTTCTTCTTATAGATTTATTGGCTACAGACTATAGATATAAAAAAAAAACACATCATTGTAAAACCAATACATTCCTCACTTCGCTCCGAATCTAAATTTATACATACGATAATATCTATACAAAGATAATTAAGTGAGCACTTAGGTATATAAGTTAAAATTATTAGTCTGTGGTGTATACATTGTATAAGCTCTTTATATATCCCAGTTTACAAATGTATAAAATATACCGTTTATAATAAAGTTTAGTTTATATAGGTACGTTATATAGAGAATTAGAGCATATAATAAATAATAGATTGAACTTCTGAAAAGTTTACATTATTTCCTACCCGGTAGCATTATTAATAAGCAAAAAAATAATATTATAACCGAACCAACTAATAATATATTCAACGAACACGAGTATAATAATAATATAGGTAATTATATGATGATCAGTCATAATAATTATATTATGATGTGTGCATTGTACGGGGTTTGAGTTGATATTACTAACTATTTTCATAATTATTATTGTTAGATATTTTAGTTTTGAGAATCATTTAGTAATTCATGCGGTAAAACTTTATAATGGTTAAAATATATACCCTGCAGCACGCGACAAGTTTTGGGATAGGAAGGGTTTGTATACACAGTGGTAGTATTATTTTTATTCGAAAGTATAATATAAGGTTTCGCTTGCCATTGTCGAGTTTGAACAAATTTTACATAATAGAAATGAGTTTATCAAACGAAATTTAAATAAACTTTAATAGTTTTAAAGTAGTCACAATATACATTAATACATATATACATATTATGTAGGTATGAGAATATAAAACCAGTACATTTTCATCATGTTTAAATCTCTGTTTATACTTGTAATTTGTATATTTTGTACAAGTTCTTTTTATTTTTGTAAATTTAACAACGTTGTTTAATAATAATACCTATATAATTCTTTAGTTTAAATAAAAGAAGCATTTTAAATTTAAAAAGCTCGTGTATAGGTGAATAGTTGAACAAATTTAATAATTTTTATGTACATACTTTAAATTTTAATAATACTTTTATTGTGTGAAGATGATATTTTATGTGTGTATATAATTTCAAATTTTCAGGAAATATGTGTTAATGATATTTTTAAATCCAAGTCTCTTATTATGATTTAGAGTTTAGACTGTTTAGTTGTTTATCACAGCGATCTTATATACAATTATATTATATAATTTCACTTTTCAAATCGTTATTATACACGGGATCGAGTCTATTTATTGAAAAAAAAAAAAAAAAAATAATAATAATAATGATTTGAAATTTGTGAGGATTTATTATAATAAATCCTTGTAAATTTCATATCAGATTTCTATAGAAAATTGATCTCACCACGAGATTCATCGCTCTTAAAAGTTAAAATTAATATTTCTTCTATATAGTGATTCCGGATAATTATCATTAATTAGTATTCATTAGAGTATACAATATATATATTAGTGATGCACAAAGCAAGATCAAGATCATGGCAATCAACTGAGGTCTTAGTCGTGGTCTTGTTGACTCAATCTTGATATTGGTCTTGGTCTTTCTGAATACATTTTGGTCTTGGTCTTGCAAATTCTTGCAGCCTTGCTTTTTTTTTTTTTAACCAAATTTATAAATAAGGATAACGAATTGATTTATACGTATACAAGGATGAATACAGGGTAGGCAATGGGGGCTATTTCTCCCCCCTCCGTTTACAAAAAAATTGAAGTAAACCCTAACAGCTCATACCGATTTCGGGCACCACCCGTTAAGTTCCCATTTCGGTCATGGCAAACGGTTCCTGCTGGGCTCTATCTAAACCTCCTCGGAGGTTTCCCAAAACAGTCCGATGAACTTATTATTATTATTCAGCTCATAATAGTCAGCTTCCGGGAGCTACATATTATGAGCTAAAAAATAACAAATTGATTAGATCTACTTATAATCGACTTTTTGGGAGAAACTGGTTGTGGAAGAAGATAGAGGCATGAGTGTTCATAGGATTGGACTCGGACTAATGTCAAAGCGTGTTATCCACTCAGGTATATAACATACTTAAAGTAACATTTTTTGGTATTCTCCAGAGGGGGCTATACCCTTCCCCTGACCCCCCAATAGGCACTTATGCACAGGGACTTTATGCAAAGGGGTGTTAGACAAAACCGCGAGGCGTTAGTCCCATATCTCTTTGAGTTATGAGTATCCAAAATTCGATTTTGGACTACCCAAAAGTGAGACTTTAGTGTACAACACATTTTGCCACTGGTTCGAGTCCGTTCTGGATGTTATTGAATATGCTGCGGCGATTCAAAAAGATTCTCTTCTTAGCCGTGCGTGTAATCGTATACCATTACTCGAGCATTTATGCACCTATAAATATAATTCTGATTACATTTGTACCACTGGAGTGTAGCTCATTCGGTAAAGCTAGAGTTCAAAAATTGTTAAGTAATCGATGGACAGAGGTTCGAATTCAGTCGTTGGAATTAAGAAGTATTGCAAAATTTAGAGCAAAAATTAAAAACACGGTCTGGGAAGGTAGTCCAATAATTGGATTGAAGAATACAATAAAAACAATATGTTAGCTTGCAAGGTTTTTTCTCAATTGACTGATTTGAAACCCATCTGGACCGAAATAAAAGAGTTTGGGATCGAAACGGACTGAATTGGGAACGCAGTCCATGGGACAGTTGGAGACCGTGCATCAAGTCTTCCCGTGGTGTCCCTTGGATTACCTAGGACCGTAACGCGAACCAAACGGGTACCTCGTTTCCATTTCGGTCGACAACTCCGGAGGTAGGTACTTTGTGTTGTTAGGGAAACGGCATAAAAAAAAAAAATAGGTTGATGACGTTTTTTTTTGCTTCTTATTAATAAATTGCCCCTCCTGTTTAGGACCTCTGTAACCGCTATGGTACGTATATAATATAATATATCTGTTTTTACAGACAATAAAAATGAATTTATTTTAGCTACGAGTACATATACCTCTATTAATATTATATTGTAATTAAAATATAATCATAATAAAATAAGAAATATGTTTTTACTCTCTTGTGAATCAGTGTCCAACTTCAAATTAAATGAAACTTATTACATTTTCATTACTTATTATTAAATCACAACACGATAATTACTGTATGTGATAGTCAACGATATTGATCAGATAAAAAAATAGTGTAGGTACCTGTGTAGTTGACTGTTTTCGATAATACCAAACTTTCGAGAAATAGTAGGAATTCCGCAGTTTACACATATATTTGATAGACTAGAATAATCTGTTCCAAAAATATTACAATATCCTATATTAATGATTTGCATTACGAGAAATCTGTGGATTCGGTGTGTAATTGTAAATAACGTGGACTAGGAAAAAAATATAATAAATAATACCTATATTTAATTCATTAATTTTTATTTTATATAAAAGCAAGACTTGCAAGAGTCTTGCAGTCAAGTCTTGGTACAGCTCTAGCTCTTTGTAGCTCTAGTATAGACGAAGACTGCAAGACCAAGACTGAATTTACCCATTACTAACACATATATACGTATATTATTAGTTTTAGAAATAAAATAAGACTCAATCAAAATTAAAAATAGGGATATTTTATGTTGACAAATCTCGTGTTGAAATTCTTTTTTTTATATACCTGTAAATAATGAAAATTCAAGAAATTTCATTTTCAAAATTAAACTCAATGAAATAGAATAGGTATAGTTTTAATTCCTAAATTATACTATAAATAGTTATACATTCATTTTCGTTATTAGTAAATATTACATTATTATCTATTTTTTTTTCTTTAAAAATGTATGTAGGTATCGGTTATTTTTTAAATTTTCATTAAGGCCACTGCAAACCCCATCAATTTTTCATCAAAACAACCTATGCGACTGATAAGAATTAAGGTACTTCTAGTAGTTCGATTTGAAAAATGTAAAGATGTTTGAATTGGCGAAGAAGTTTGCTTTGCATCGGTCGAAGCATATTTTTAACATATTAAATATTTTTCATGTATAAGTAATATTAAAAATTGACAAATTTATAACATTTAAAATGTTTATTCTCGTCAAGAATTTGCTAAAATTGAAAAAGTGCTCCGACCGATGCCAAGTAAACTTGTTCACCAATAAAAACAACTTTACATTTTTCAAATCGAACCATTGGAAGTACTTAAATTTTTGTGAGGCGCATAGCTATTTTACGTTTATAAATTTGTTTTAAATATTTTGTTCGAATAATTTAATGACATGTGCATGTGCGTGCGTAATATGTTTAGCCGACCCGTCACCGTAGACCGCGGCAATATTGTTTTCGCTAGGTATCGTTATTTATGCAAATGGCATCTATAAATACGTTTTATTGACAAATGACAATAATTGGTACCTAGTTATTAATATAATATAAAGGTACGTGCGTGATACCCAGATTATGGATTATATTACGAATGTAAACATTTTACGAATGTAACGTTTTTATTATACGATCGCTGTCCGAGTATACGTAATATGTACTTACGTATCTACCTACTTTCCAATTTATTGATTTTATGAATTTTATTTTTGAAAATCACAAGAAAACATTATTTTGGTAAAAAGTACAGGCCATATTTGAGTAGGAAAAAAATAATAAAGGTAATACCTATTATTAGCGTCGCGTAAAGAAAATCTACCTCAAAAGGTAAGTTGATTTGATCCATAAGTTATTTTGAATTTAGTGCCTACGTGTATATAATGGTTTGATATTTCACGGGACAACTTAAATACTTCCTGAAATATTGCCTGAAGTTAGTATTGACAATACAGTTTGTAACGTAACGCATTTAGGCCTCGTCAGAAACGTCGCGCGTCTATGTATACCTATACCGGCACCCCACACCATCGTTGTCGTCGACCGGCTCGGTACGGTGTTTATTACGTATATCCACCCAGTGGCGTCATTTGGGGGGGGGGCAGGATGGGGCATTTGCCCCACCCTAAGATTTATGCGGGGCCGACTAATTTTTGCGGGCCCGATTGATTTTTAAAGGGAAAATTTTAAGGGGGACCGGCAAGG
>JAIPRL010007557.1:0-23082 GCA_025469235.1 Pemphigus obesinymphae
AAGATGTAACTCAGCAGTAACATCATACAATTGTGGCCCGAAATATATTACAAATTTACATAAAAAAATTACAAATATTAGCCCTGGAATATTTACAAAAAAATTTATAAGGAAAGCAGAAAACTGCGAAAATACAATAAAACGCCGACGTTTAACTTTCGAAAATTCAAGGTATTTATTTATAATTTATACCTATATATATTATTTTAAACTAAGTTATTAAAATGTGAAAGATTTTTTAAACAATAATAAAAATACTAAGTGTATGTGCATATTTTTTTTATATATTTACTCAATTAATATTTCATATAGTATAGGTAATACTTATACTGTAATATTTCGTTTATTCAAGATTGTAAAAATAATTTTAAAAAGTATGTATATTGACGTTCAAATACGCAGTTATAATTTTTATTAATAATAATATATAATTACTTATGTAAACATAGCAATATAATGTACATAATACACATTTACTACAATTATTTTGGATTTACCAAATTGAATTAAATACTACCTATATTAGATATATATTTTTTTTTATTGTGGCCTGGGATCCTATGGGAGGAGGGCAATAATTGCAATTATTGCTCTCCCTTAAAGATGCTCTTGACACCGAATAATTTTTTTTTTCTTGTTAAAAACATGAAAGTACTCATCAATATTTTAATATATTCATTATTCCCTATCTATAGGTAGGTATTGAATATATATATACTATTGCTCAAATAATTTATGATATTGAGTACAATGGTATAATGTTTAATGTTAAATAAATTATAATACAACAAACCTAAAAACATTTTTACATTCTGCAATGAACATTTTTTTGAATAAATTGATTTTTAAAATAATCTTTCATAGAAATGAAATTGGAAATTTTTTTTTAATTATTAATAGGACTTTTCCGAAAAAAATAAAAAATATTTCCGGGGCAGATGAAGATTATGGAGCTGTGCAGGAGGAATTAGGTTGTGCGATAATTGATATGTCATGTAATGAATATTCGGCAAAAAAAAAAACACTTTTTTAAATAAATTAAAACTAACTCTAAAAGAAATAGAGGAGGTAGAAAGAAATACGGTTGGACAACAGGATAATACTGAATGGCATAAATATAGGAAATCACGTCTCACAGAGTCTAACTTTGGAAGAGTGTGTAAATTAAAAGCAGCCACTTACCGTGCAAATATTGTAAAATACATACTATATATTTTTCAGGGAAATTCTGCTATTAGGTTTGTATTAAACTAGAAATTTAACATTTATATGAATGTATTTAAAATATTTTGGATAAATTACAATTATTTTATATATATATATTATTTTTATCCGTATAGATATGGAATTGCAAATGAATCGATTGTCAGAAAAGATTTTGAGGACAAATTTAATATTTCAATCAAATCAGCTGGATTATTTATTCACAAAACGCTGAACTATTTAGCCGCAAGTCCTGATGGACTGATTGGCAATGATGGAAAATAATAGAAATAATATATATATCATGATAGAAATAAAATGCCCATATAGTATAAGAGACTATACACCGGAACAAGCTGTAAATAATAAAAAATAAAATGTATGACCATCAGTAATGGAAATCTTTTATTAAAAAAAACTGACAATTATTATTATCAAGTTCAGGGGCAACTATTACTGAACGAAGTTTTTGTTATTTTGTAGTATGGTATATTAGTTCCCTCCTAAAGGTAACACGATTTTTGTACAAAACACATTATTAATGATAATATTTGTGTATATTTTCATAGGATTTGTAGTTGACAAAATATTTAGAGACAAAGAATTTTGGAAAACTAAAATTGAACCTCAGGTTACCAATTTTTTTTTTTTTTTTGATTCATTAGTACCGGAAATGATTGACTCCAGATCTGTTAGTAGACTACCTATTAGATCTGGTTTTCCGGAACCATGATTGTTCAGAATAAATTTTGTTATATTTTATATATAATAAAACTTATGTATTACATAATGTGTAATGTATTATCATTATGTAATATTATTATCATCAAAGTTCATATACCCGTACGGCTGCTGCCGCAATGTAAAATAGAAAAAAGTTGATTATTATATTATGATATAGTATCTATGGTAATAAATAATAATCATTATAGTCGTTAGGGTAGGTAGTAGGTACTCATCCGTTTTACAGAAAAGAAACGATAATCGGTATTCCGGGAAGTCACACACACTAACAATCATTTATTACTCACACACTCTCATGAATTCCATGCTTGTGTATTTTAGACTGCCTATATAAAACTCCTTAGAAACGGACCGTTTCCGATCCCCTTAAGGTAGTCACGTTTTAGTTACGTTCAGTCACTCGACGACATATAAAGTACAAATATTGTTACGTACGTATGGTACCTACGTCGTGTTATTCGGAGATCATAATAAGTAATATCATTGATTATGTATATAATTATATAGGTACATAATCAATGGTACTATCATGTTATACATTTATAATGTAATTTAATGAACTGTAATCCCCGGAGTGTACTTGGAATCATGATTTAATCGATAATCGATAATCTCTATTATGTTAATTTTAAGATAGATTATTGTAAATGCTGTGTTACACCAACCGTGTAAACATATTTTCCTACCCAGTCGTTTAGTGCGCATGCGTCTGGACTTATATTTGTTCCAATTTTTACATTTTGGTATTTGATTCGATTTTTTTTTATGCATGTACCTATTGTATACAATTTTAAAGGAAAACTGCTTTCGGTAAATGTTGGAAAATTGTTGTAAATCGGAAAATAATGTTACACACATACACTGAACTTCACTCAGAATCTTTTTTTATTATTAATAATAATAAATTAATATAAATAATAATAATATTTATTATTATTATATATTGTTATAAAAAGTACCTATTATATTTTCATTTATAATACTTTTTATATCAATATATAATAATAATGAATATTAATTTATTATTATTAATAATAAAAAAAGATTCTGATTGAAGTTCAGTGTATGAGTGTAACATTATTTACCGATTTACAACAATTTTCCAACATTTACGAAGGGAGTTTTCCATTAAAATTGTATACAATATACATGCATAAAAAAACCGAATCAAATATCAAAATGTAAAAATTGGAACAAATTTACAAGTCTAGGCGCATGCGCACTAAACAACCGGCTAGGAAAATATGTTTACACGGTTGGTCTGTGTATCCATTATCTACACGAGCGCCCGTGTATCTAGACACAGCGTTAATTAATTTATTTTGAACACTATTCGTTCAGTTCATTCGTCCGTTCCTATCTTCATTTCGTTCAATATTGAACTAGTTTATTTGAATTTGTGAACGATTAATGAACCGTTCACAATATCAGATCATTCACTGCACTAATTCGTGACACATCTCTACACTAGCGCCCGTGCATCTAGACACAGCGTATTTCAAAATTGATATTGGGATTCATACAATCGTACTTCATAATATAATATCTAGCGACGGGAATTTCAACACATTTATGTGAGTCAAATCATTCAGTTCAGTTCAGTTCAAAGAGCCGACTTCCAGTCCTATTTATTTTCACCGCGATTCTATTCAACTCTCGGCTCCCACCTTTTCGATATGGTAGGAATATTATATGAGTTACGATCCTCTCGGAGAGTCATACGAATCAGTCTGGTACGAAAACTGTAAAGTGTTGTAATAGTAGTTCCTAGTTATTACGTACAAAGTATAACAGTATACTATACACTATACAGTCTTGTCATTGCAATCTATTTTTTTTACTTAAACGTCGGCCGTTACCGCGCCAAATCGTTTATAATTTTTTATGGTAGGTGTAAAAATAAACAATTATGGTCAACACAGAACGATGGGAAACATTAGTAAGCACTGATGGTCGTAATTATTCGAATATATAATAATAATATATATTATATAATCTATTTTTATATCGTTTTTAAATATTTCTAAGTTGGCAACAGATTCGACTCGACCATTTTTCAGTCCATCCGCTTATCTTCTTTCGGTCAACTGCCCCCGACCCGTCATAGTGAATTTATACTAGAAAATATGTGCAATTGTTTTTGAAACATCGATGTTTAGAAATTTACTATATCGATGTTTATTGGAAAAAAATTGTCTGTGCATACTTTTGTATTTTGTCCATTAATTGTTATTATTATTTATTATTTGTTATCTTAAATCAACATTTTTGAACTTGCCAGTCTAAACTACAGAATTAGTGAACTGTTAAATTGCCGATTGTCGACTCAGATTCTGACAAGATTGGTTAAACTGAGTCATTGAGTCGCCGAATCTTGAAACACTGATTCGACTCGTTCAGTTCATCTTTATGAGTCAACTCACTGAGTTGAGTGTTGACTAACTCATGAACTATTAATATCTGTCATCGGAATGTTAAAAGTATATACAAATGTGCAATATTATTTGTTACACATTGATTGATAATTTAATAGAAACTCACTAAAAAAACAAGAAAAAGTGATGTAACATAATGTAAAAATAATTGTACAAAAAAGTGTCTGAACTTTAATTTTCAATATTTTCTATTAGAACTAGAACCGAAAAAAACGGAAAATATTTCGATCGTCAAATATCGGTAGATACCAGTTTTGATTTAGGTTCTTAAAACAATGAAATAGGTAACGGTTTCAGAAAGATTTCTGTGCCAAGATTTTTGAAAGGTTCCGGTTCTAATACCGGTATTTTTAATTTTGGTTCCAAGCCCTGCTTTAAAGTATTAACTACAATAAATTTCTTACCAGAAAGCTACCTAGAACAATTAAATAGAATAACAGCTGAAGTTTATCGGTGTCCTTTGATTTCACCATCCTTTTAGGATTTAGCCATTCACGGATAACGGAGATGATTTATTATCTACCTATATCATACCAATATGATTTAATAAGATCGACTTTTTAACATTTTACATCATGATTTTTATCTAAAACCTATTATGCAATAAGGATAAAAACCATTTGTTTTCATAATTTCACCATTTTTCCAAAAACAATTTATAATTTTAAAAAATGTTAAATAAAAATTAAAACAAACGCTGTGTTCCCTGCGTTTCTTAATAAATAAATTGATAGGTACCTACGCTGTTAAACGTGAAAAAACGAAGAATAGCTCCGTTACGCTGCGTTCCTCCCAAAATCGACTACTGTAAATAATTATAATTGTACACAATTTATTATGTTCACGTGAAGGTAATATCTACCAGAAAATACAAATGAATTATTAAATGTTCATTTAACAGAGGATCATTGTTATATTAAGAAATTGAGGAGTCTAGTATCAAAGCCCGCTCAATCTAATTTCAGATATTAATATTATGAGAAGCTTGGTGATCTGGTTTTGATGCGAATCCCACATATTTGACCGCATTTTTCAATGGGATTGAGTTAATTTTGTTCAGATCGATTTGGGAGTTTAATTGTACATTGAACCTCGGACTTAAAAAAAAAAAAAAACAAAATACTATATACTATTTAAAATTGATGGTTTGAGCTGGTTTCCATACTAGGCACCTCAATTAAACGTTGTAATAATGTGATTATGTGAATGTACCTGCAGAATATTCAATTATTATTAATTTTTATTAACGAATAATTAGTTATCTACTAATAATAATGATTTTTTTTTTTTTTACTTATAACTTTATTTTCTAAGATATTAATTAATAATTAACCATGTAAATACAAAATACTTAATATAAATTGTATAGAATACAAAATAAAGGTAATGTAAGCAACCTATCCCAATATAATTGTAGTGATAACTGATAATATAACAGGGATCTGAAAAATTCTTCTTGCAAAATTCCACTTAAATAAAATATTTAATTATTTAAAAAATGTAGTTCTGTGCTGTTTCTCAGTTCCTGAAATTGATTTTACGAACATTATTGGTAGCACTGTGTGCACTATCACCGGTTGTCGTACCGCAGCAGGAGATTACACGGCTGGTCACGAATTGATAACATAAATTTTCTGCACTGAAGAATTAATGTGATGTAATTTTAATTTTGTATCTAACTTAAAAGTTTAAAAATATCGTTTATGTATTTGTAAAATATTTTAGTTCGTAGAAATGTCGCAGAGATTTTTCGCCATATCGAAAAAGGTCGAGAAGCTGTTGGTAAACGGTATTCGAACTGGCCGACTCGACAATTTTGCAGTAAGTGTTGTAAAATCATTGACAAAACAATTTTAGAAATATAAAAAATAAAGCACCGTAACCGTTCTGAACAAATGCGCTTAATTTATGGTTATAGTTACACCGTCAGTTGACTCTGTTGAGCAGACGTCAAGTACTGCCGAGTCTGGGCACGGTGTTCAAACAATGGACTAACCTGTGTCAAAAGCCACCAACAGGTTTCGAAAAATATTTTGACAAAGACAAAAAAGACAATCAAAAGTCCAGCAAATCAAATTTTGATAATGCCTTTAAAAAAAAGATGAACCGATTGTCACAAGGGTAAGCCATTGCAATTCCATGCAACACTATTAATTTACCATGAGTCGCATCACGGTTATTTTGAATTTTACCAATTCTTTTAAAAAAATATTACATTATTTCATATCCTTAGATACCTTCAAGTTACGTAATGTAAATCTATATTTTAATTCATTTTAAAGCACTTAACGATTATTTATTGAATTTATGAAAAATTTAGATCGACAAACTCTCTAATATACCGTGTGCGACAACTCTAAATATAATTAGATGTTTATTTTGAAATTAAAAAAAAAAACCAAAATCATTATTTTTATTGATTATTATATTTATAAAACAATTGTATAATTTGATGCAATAGTGAAGGTTAATGGAAAACATAATTAATAAAACATTGATTGGAAATTTTTATAATATTTTTTTACAATAAGACTATTACAGTAGAACCTCGATTAACCGTCAGTTACAGGACCAGAACCTTGACGGATAATCAAAAAAATGGTTAAGCGAGAAATTGAAAATTTTTTTGAACATATATTATTATTATTTTTTTTAATTATGACATATGTGTTATTACTATTACTTATTGGTACATTATTCATTATTTTTATTTTAATTATATTTAATAGACTGTTTTTATATACCGGCTCTCATAAAAGGCGATAAGATGTTACTGCAACGTGTGAGTAATTATAAATAAATATTAATAAACAAGTGTGGCTCCTGACGGTTAACTGAGAAAGATGGTAAATCAGGGAACGGATAATCGAGGTTCTACTGTACATTCTTTAAAATTACCTAATTAATTTTAAATATATTATTTTATTTTGTTGTTTTTATTTGTTAACTAGTAATAAATAATAAAGACATTTTTTTAATATATAGATAATATTTTATTGGACAGTGTATTTTCCATAAGTCTGCACAATAACCAGATAGAGTTTAGACGTATGTTATTTTTTGCATAGACTAAAAATTATAAAACTCACAAATTTGGTAATGAGATATTACTAAGAGCATTTAAAAAATGCTAATTTTTTTGTTACTCTATTTATTGAATTCCCAAAAATATAATATAATTTTTACATTTTCGAATAAAGTATATAAATAGGAAGTTTTTTTTTTGTTTCCTGAAAACAATAAATCCGGAAGTGTTATTGTACCAATGCCTTCAATTTTGATATGTTAATCAGCTGTAGTTTGACGGAGATAGCAAATGCAAGCACAACAACATTTTAAATTCACTTTTTTTTTAATAATAACCAACATTATTTTTATACTTTACAAGTGTTAAAAATTATATTTAGAGTAAAATACACAATAATATTATAATATACATTAATTTATCTATAGAAAATTTAACATTTAATTACAAAAAATGCAATTGGTATGTGCAATTCAAATTTAAAAAACAATTAGGACTTGAATATTATTATTATGATTTATTATTTTATACAGGCAGCATTTTCATAATATAATTTGTGGTTTTTTTGTATTCCAATTGGTTTAATTGTATAGATCTATTACTCTGGGTAGGAGAGCCAGGGTATTAAGAAAAAAACTTTATAAAATTCCTTAATTAATGTTTTAATTGATAAATTGTAAAACAAATGTTTTGTACTAATAGTGAACTATATGCTACTAATGTCTGATAACAATCACTGCCTTATAACTTCAAAAAAAAAAAAATGTAAATACTCCATAATGGTTTTTATCAAATTTAAAAACACAATTTGCCATGAAAATCTTTTTTTTTTTTTAATTTTCTACTGTCAAGGTATGCTAATTTAATATTTTTATAAACCTTATGTATTTATTTTATACATATTTTTTTGCATAACTAATTACATATAATATAAATAATTATATTAATAATTATTTATTTTAAGTTGCCTAGAGATGTTTTTATAAACCTTTTATATTTGTTAAATGTAAGATAGGTAATAAGAGAATCCAAAATATATTCATTTTTTTTTTTCAGTGCTAATAAAATGTTTGCGACTACTATATACATTGATAAAAATGTTATAAAATGTATGCTGTTAGAAATAAAAATATATATATACATTTCAGGAAGCATTACATAGTTAAAACTTAAGTAAAAAATGCACTCTAATAAATTCAACTTATCAAATCAGATAATTACCCCATGTGGTAATTAGATAAGTAAATCAATTGGGATAATAAGAGAAATAAATTTTTTTAAATATATAGGAGTGTCACTAATCTAAGTTATACAACATTACGTGAAGGTGAAAATTTTTAAAACATTTTGGCATAATAAAATCTGTACAATAATGAAATCTTAATACCTAAATCAATCAAAACATTTTTCTTATTGTCCCATTTTTCTCTTAATACCCCGGTTTCCCCTATTACTATTATTATCTTTTTTTTGTATTATTACCTTTTTCATTATCAGGTTCAATATTGTATTAATAAGTTTATACAATTTGTGGAATTTTACAACAGATTTAATAATACCGACTTAGATATATTGTATACTAATATCTGTTTACCATCTTATTAATATAATAAGTAATAAATATAATTTATTAAATTATAGTTAACTTATTTAGTTTTTCCAGATTTTTTTATTTTTATTTTGCAATTTGATGCAATTGTAATATTTTGTTTTAATGGTTAGGTAGGTATGTATATTGCCAAAAACTTTACATTACAAATAATATAAATCTCTTAATAAATGTGTAGCAAGTTTATTTTGTATTTATTTAAAATAATAATGATATTATTATTATTGAGTATTGAAAGAAATAGGACTGAATAAAAGTAATAAAAAAATAATACATTATTTTTTTTAACATACATTTATTTATATTAAATTTTATTTTATTGTATTTATTCAATACAATGTAATAGCTTTAGGTATTATTATGTTTAATATAGAACATTAAGAACTCATTGAAAATGTATTTAATGTGATCAATCAATTATTGGATAATTATTATATTATATTACGCTATAATTTTTTTGTCATTTTAATATTATTATAAATTTTAAAGAGTACTTTTTGATTTTTGAACTTATTACAGAGCTGTATAATAAATTAAAATCTATTTAATTTAACTGTATATGAAATTAAAATTTATGGAATATTGAATTTAAAAATAAGTCAAAGATGTATATTTTCTTAACTCTAAATTTAGGTACAAGGGAAATAAAGAAGTTTATATTGAAGGCAACTTTCTTTGTTCAATTATTAAGAAGTAAATGAGTTGTATAATTTACCAATAAATATAGAACGTATTTTGTAGAGTGCAGATTTATATGCATTTGTATTTTTTTTAAACATTCCAAAAAAAAAAAGCTAGATAACGTACAAATTTGAATTATAGCGAATAGATCTAAAATACAAAGGTTTATTTTGCCATATTTAAAAATATGTTTTACAATTTTTCATTCCCATGTATATGGTTTTTATATTATTAATATTTTGGTCATATTTATTTTCTTAACAAATAATTATAGTATATTTTATCATTACAAAGATAGGTAAAATATACGAAGTTTTATCATAATTCCACATAGAATATTTTCATGTTTCATACCCAAATGCAAATCCATCAAGTTACTGAGTTCAACTTATTGAGCCGTACAATATTTGCACTGATTAAATAATAGCTTCTCTATCAGGCACTACCCATATGTATGTATTATACATATATGGTTTTGTGTAAATGACTTTTAAAAAGTAATTCAATTATTACATAATAAGTTACATCACAAAACCAATCCAATTACTTTCAAGTTACTTAAAAGTTAAAATTATTTTTATCAAGTTACTTTACTGAATTACTTCAAAAGAAACAAAGTTACAAATTAAGTTAGGTACTTCATTCATAAGATGTTAGCATTAATAATATTTATCACATTTGAGGCGCGTCTAAATCATAGATATATAATTAATTAAAATAAGATATATTTTGCTAAATTCATAGACAGCACTAAGTTTTTCTTAGAATATTACGCAGGTAGCTTATGAAAATCTTTGAAGTTATATTCAATTGGTATATTGGAATATGGTATTGTTTAGAATCTATACAGTGAATTGGTAATTAAAAATAATTCAGCATAAGTTCTTTCAATCTACTAATTTCTTGTTGGGTATAAATGATTCTCCGCATGACAATTCTCCAGTTTTCACACAATTAGGTATTCTCTAAATCAAGTTCTTAAAAAGATTGTGGTTTGGTGAAGTAAATTTTCTAGACCATACTCAACTTTAAAGTCCTTGATTGCCTAATTTGTGTTCTTTTATTTATTCCTTTTTGTTCAAGTAACTACATGAAAAATTTGCCTATTCCACCCTTTTTGCTATTAGGGATCCTTTCCTTGATCTGACATGCATTCAATTAATCTTATTATACTATTAATTTTAGTTTTCAATTAGTTCTATAAATTGTAAAAAAAAAGGGTTTAAAATAAAAATATTATAAATATTATAGTAGGTATAAGAAGCATTAATAATTATAATATATAAAGTGCCTAGAATAGTTTTTGAACATTTTAATATGATTTGTTTTCTAATTAAATTTTTAGTTTGATACTAAATTTAAAATACATAAATAAAATTTAAATTATTGTATTTAAAGAGGATATTATATTATAATAAAAATTAATTATAATTAACAGATATATTTTATGTAGGTACTAAATATTTACTATTATTCTATATTCACTTTATATTTTAATATGGGATTTTTCTTGTTTTATTATTGGTGTAAGACATAGGTATATAAATTATTTATTAATATAATATTCTTGTTTTAACAGATCTGGTTCTCCTGGTGACGACAAAGAAAAATGGATCCTTTATGGAGTTGCCGGAGCAGTTGGTTTAATCAGTCTTCTTGCATTTTATAATATGAGTTATAAAGAAATTACTTGGAAAGACTTTATTAATAAGTATGTATTTTTTTTTAGCCTCTTTAATTTAACCAGATTTGGCATATAATAGGTATATCTAAATTTTTTTTGTCAATGTAGGTAATGCACTTCAATGGTACTATAATAATAATCAATTAACAATTATTTATTATTCAAAAACTCATAATACTATATAATGTAATTTTTAAAATCTTTTGAAATGATCCAAAAGCAAAAGAAGAGGACACGAAAGTTATACTACTCATTTTATTAGGTTTTTAATAATTGTAAATACAATAAAGTGGATGCCGCTTATAAAACTCACGGATATAAGGTTCAGTTGCTTATTAGACTCAAAATCACCTGGAATAGTCCGGACGTATCCAAATACATAAAAAAAAATGGTTATAAAACTCATTTTTCACAAGAAAAATGGTGGAAAAAAATAATTTTTTTAAAAATTTAGAAAAAATTTATTTTGAAAAGTTATTTGTGTATTTTTATTATTGATTTCTATTCATGCCTTTGCCGAAGAGAGCTGTTCATCATAAAAAATAAACTAAAATCACACATTTTTTTAATATATAAATGCTAAATAACAAACAATATTTAAATATTAAATATTATCTGATTTATTTTGTATAAATATAAATATTAAATAATAATAAAAGTTTAGTATTAATATGTACATTATATGTATTTCATTAATAATACATATTATATATAATATGTAATAGGTAGTAAAAGCAAAATAAAATTAATAATTAATTAAAACTTTTGTTTGTTTTTTTCCCACTTAAGATTCATTTGGTTTTCTACTCATTTTGTCATTTTAAGTCCACTGTATAATAATAATAATAATAATATATATTTTAAATAGATTTTTATTTTAGATTCCAAGTAGAGCAAAGAAACTAGTTTGTTTGTAGTTTTACAATGATATAACATTTGTTTTTTATTTTTTCTGGAAAAAAATGTTTCAATCAAAAGTACTCATTTTCTAGTAGCAAATAAAACCAAGATGGTATTTTGAAGAAATTATTTTTTGACTTTTTCAATAAATGACTAAGAAAGTATCCAAAATTGTGTAAAACTATTAAAATCATTTATGGTTATTTCTTTGTAACTCCGAAGATATTAATTTTGGAGTCTTAAAATGAACACAAAACATGTAATTTAGTACTTAATTAAATTGATAACATGTTCAGTTTTTTTGATAAGTTCTTATTTTGAAATTGTTATGTCCTAATATATAGAATTTTAAATTTTAAGAGCTAAAAAGTTTAATGAGTGTTATATGTCATTAACTATAGTAAATAATCTCAAACATCCTTTCATACAGTTTTATAGTCATTTAAAGTTCTTTGACATTTATTATTTGGGTGTAAAATTTCCTTGCAATTTTAAATAAATGGACTTAATTTTTGAGTATTTATTTTACTATTATTGTATGTACATTATTAATTTTTTACATTTTTTTGCTTGATAGAATATTTATATATATTACACTGAGCTTGGCTCAAAATCATATTATTGAAATAAATTGCTTTGAAATTGAATAAATCTATCATCCTGTATCCCACCGATAAGCCTTCTATACTGAACCGTTTTATTTTTAACTAAACAAAAATTTAAAATAATTTTAATTTTTCCATTATTTTTTTTTCAGCTATTTAAATCGTCATGTAGTTGAGAAATTGGAAGTTGTAAACAAGAAATGGGTGAGAGTTATTCTACAACCCGGATCTTCTATTGACGGAAGTGTAAGATAACATCAATAAAAAAAAAAATTGTATTTTATTAATTTTATTAAATAAATATTTTACAGGCAACGTTATGGTTCAACATTGGAAGTGTAGACTCTTTCGAAAGAAGTATGGAAAATGCGCAAGTTGATCTAAATCTAGAGCCAGCTAATTTTATACCAATAGTTTATAAAACCGAATTGGAAGCAAGCAGTTTTTCTGGGTTCCTTCCAACATTGTTATTTATTGGATTTTTATTATTTATGATGAGAAGATCAGCTGAAATGATGACTGGCCGTGGACGGCGAGGAGGTGGGTTATTTGGAGGCGTCATGGATTCAACAGCCAAACTTGTTGATCCAAAAGATATTGACGTCCGTTTCAAGTAACTCAGTTTATTAATTTAATAATGTGTATAGTATAATTAATTGCAAGTTATTAATTAGAGATGTGGCTGGTTGTGAAGAGGCTAAAATAGAAATCATGGAGTTTGTAAACTTTTTGAAAAACCCACAACAATACTTGGATCTTGGAGCTAAAATTCCCAAGGGAGCAATGCTTACAGGTAAAACCTCTTCTTTTTCTCCTTTGCCTTCTCTCGTAACTATTTGGGGATAGCCACCCTAGCCCTACAGTTCCACTTAACTCTTAAATCTTCAGCGTTCTCTTCAATTACCCCCATCTCTTGTCCTGTCTTTCACTCTTTCTATCAACTAATTTTCTTTACTAATCTTTACTAAAAATACTACTTCATCAACTAATCATATTCCTCTACTAATTTTACTGCCTCTGTCTCTTCTCTCTTTAAGACATGCCCAATCCATTCTCTTCTCCATCATTTACTCAACTATTGAAGCTACTCACATACTTCCTCTTATATACTCATTCCTTATTAAACATTTTGTCATCTCTTATCATTCCATTCACCACCTTAAGATTATCATGTTTGCTACACTCATTCTCTGTTCTATTTTCCTATCAACTGCTCAACATTATGTTCCATAAATTATTGCAGGCCTCACCACTCTTATAAATTTTACCATTTTGATAAAATTATTTAATATTGGATACCTATATATAATATATTATTTATTTTTTTATTTGTATTCAGGGCCTCCGGGTACTGGTAAAACCTTGCTTGCAAAAGCAACTGCTGGTGAAGCAGATGTACCTTTCTTATCAGTTTCTGGTTCAGAATTTCTAGAAATGTTTGTTGGAGTGGGTCCATCAAGGGTTAGAGATATGTTTGCCAATGCTCGTAAACATGCACCATGTATATTATTTATTGATGAAATTGACGCTGTGGGTAAAAAAAGAGGAGGGCGAAATTTAGGCGGCCATTCTGAACAAGAAAATACATTGAATCAACTGCTCGTAGAAATGGATGGTACACTGAGTTTTTATAGTGCTGTTATTATTATGTTGTATCAATATGTTTTTGTATTTATTAGGATTTAATACAACTACTAATGTAGTGGTTTTAGCTGCTACCAACAGAGTAGATGTTTTGGATCAAGCTTTGTTGCGTCCTGGACGTTTTGACAGACAAATATATGTTTCAGCACCAGATATAAAAGGTCGTGCATCCATTTTTGGTGTGCATTTAAAACCATTGAAAACTAATTTAGACCTATTAGAGACCTCTAGAAAATTAGCAGCCCGTACACCTGGTTTTACAGGTACCTATATAACTGTACTAAATTTTAAATCTTAATAATTAAATATTGGTATATTATATATAAGATTTTTTTTTCTTCAGGGGCGGATATTGCTAATGTCTGTAATGAAGCAGCACTAATCGCAGCCCGGGACTTGGCTGAAAGTATTACTATAAAACATTTCGAACAAGCTATCGAAAGGGTAGTAGCTGGTATGGAAAAAAAGAGTAGAGTACTACAAGCAGACGAAAAAAAAATTGTTGCTTATCATGAAGCTGGTCATGCTGTTTGTGGATGGTTCTTACAATTTGCAGATCCCTTATTAAAAGTACGTATTTCATTATAGACCATTTTGTTTAAGATAAATGTTGCACAAAACAAATAAGTCTATTTATTATTTTTATCACATACGAAACAGAAAAATCATATTTTACAAAAAGTATACTTTAAAAGAATGTTTTTCAATAGTAAATATATGTATACAAAAAGCAAACAAAATTACTTCTTATATAATTTTAAAGTAAAATCACCTATTATAAAATATATAAAGGACAATACTTTTAAGACAATCTCATCAGTGTTTTGTAAAGTATTAATATCTAAAAAAGTGAATGCTATTTTAAAATAAGGCATTTCATACATATATTATTGAACAAAATAATTAAAGTAATGGTAAATTTCGATGAGGTTGTCTCCAAAATTTGTTTTTTATACAATATTTTATAATAGATGTTTTACTTCTGAAACCATATTTTAAAGTGATTTTTTTGTTCGTTTTCCTCAAACATGTTTTTGAACAAATGTCATGATTACACAACAATATAAGAAATACGGTTATGGGACTACTTTTAGATTCTTTTGAAATGTATTTTAATAATTTTTAGTTGTTTTTTTCATTTTCAAATAAGGTTTTAAAAATTACCTACCTATACAGAATAGTGATGAGACTATTAAATAATTTGGACTACTGACTATTATTGGAATAAAAATTTGCACTACTGATTTATTTATAAATTATAAAATAGTTGACTAATGACTAAATTAGTTAACTAACGAATAAATTAGTCAAATAATGATTAACTAATAAATTAGTTGACTAATGGCTAATGGATACATTTTGCAACTAATGAAATAATAAAACAAAAAAATTGAATTTTTATTAATTTCTGTAAATTTATACCTGTTTAAATAATCTTTATTTAATTATAGAAATAATAATAAAATAATAATATTATACAAGGTGTTCTATACTGAAATAATACAACTAGGTGGGTGAGTGGATAGCAGTGACTCGTGTGATTATTAGAACTGTTGCGGGTATTTGTTTAATGCCCGTTGCCTGATATACCCAGCTTTTTTTTTGATACTTGGTAACTTGGCAAACCTAACAAAATTCTTTACAGGCACCCCTCTTCTAAATTGACCTAAAAAAATATATCTCCTTGCTTTTTTTTAGAATTTAAGAAATGGAAAACCTGTTCCAATAATATTTGAGCAGTTTGAATTACCAATTGACAAAATATACCTACTTCTTTGTTGGTGTTAAGAAGTTGTTACTTAAGTCTTAAATAATTATTATAATTTCTTTATAAAAATTACTATTTACTTCTTAGTTTTATTATTTTAACTAGAAATACCTGTCTAATATCATGTATCTTGCCAGTAAAAATACCCAACCCAGTTCCATGCAGGGTACATGCAGCGACAGCTTTAGTGTTTATTTGTAAATCGGAAGCAACTTAAAATATTTAATTTTTCTATAAAATCTAAAAACTAATGTAATAAAAACCCAAAAACCTGTAATTTTCTATGTACATAGTTGTATGAGATTTGACTATACGGCAAATAATATTCACCTCGTTTTTATATTGTATTCAATAATATAATAATTTTGTATATTGGTTTTAAGTATTATAAATTATAAAGTATAATTTTTATGATTATTAATAGTTATGCACTATGCATAAATATATAAATAGGATAAACATAAATGATAAGATATACATAATTATAATAAATATTATCATATTCTATTTTACACATAATAGTTATGGCATATTATAAGTGGTAAAGTGTGTATAAACCAGATGGGTAGAAAAATTTTAAAAAAATGTTCACCCTACCTTAATAAAATTTTCATTATCCAAATAATAAATGAAAAACAAATTTTTGGTATAGAATAGTTTATTTTGTAATAAGTAGAAAATTATTTATGCTACTATAGTTTTTTTTTCTATATTATAATAAGCATTTAAAAAAAAAAATAAAATCTATATATTAATAGATTCATTTATTAAGAAAATAAAATGTAAATTGTATCATTTTATATTAATAAATATTAAATAATATAATATTAATGATAATGATAGTGATAATAAATAATATAAATATATAATATAATAAGTAGTTATAAAATGAGCTATAAGGTAAAACTCATTGTATAATGTAGTTGGCAGTGAACATTTTTTTCGACTAATAGTCTGGTTTTTACGAAACAGTGTAATAAATATTAATATTATTTACATATTAATGTAATAAATTATGTAATTAATGGATAAATGTATATGGTGGAATCATGGAACCATAGAAATATCAATGTGACACCATTAAATTTCCATTATTATAGTTGTATAATGATATATACATTTATAACATAGTATATAATGTATATGTGTGAATATCATATATTATATTTGTATATATTATAATTTATAATACATTATGTTGAAATAATTCATTGATCATTATTCTAATATTATATTTGTATATAATAAATCACACATTCGTTGATCTTGGAAAACTGTTCAGTTAGATTTTTATAAAAGTAGGATACACAATAGTTGTTTATGTTTAATTTTATTATTGACATGGTGACTTTTGTTCTACTCCCATGACTGACCTTTTTTTTTTTGGACTTTCCATTGTCGTATAGTGGTTTTATTCTCATTTTTTTTTTAGTTTAGGTAAAAGGAGTTTAATGAGAATAATATAAGCTTTCTGAAGTTTATTGCAGTTGATACTTTAAATTGCCAATTTTCAGTTTTCTCAGTTTTATTATACACCAGAAAATAATGTAAGAGTTTTTAAATTAGCACCAAATATTAATTATAACATTATATTATTAACATGACACAATTTTCAATAACCTTTTACCAATTTTCGTTTGTTTATAAACATTTTGAAATTTGATTTTTTTTTTTATTTGTATTTACACTTTTAAGTAGAAATTATCAAGTAAAGAGCTTCCCAATAGAACATATAATTCACATAATAGGAAAATATTTAATTCTTTTGAAAGAGAAATGCCTTAAATGTGTTTCTTCAAAAATATTTAACCCAACGTTGATGGAAAAAAAAAAGGTTTTACTTTCTTAAATTTATTATTCATGTTATATTTTATAGCCCAAAAATGTTGGTTTTTGAAACCCTCAGTTGAGAAACTCTTTTCCTCTCTTTTTACTTCTCCTTTCATATGTCCCAAAACGCTGATTTTTTTATCAAGCGTTAAAAATTTTTTAAGAGAGTCCATCCTTATTTTTTTCACTTCAACCACTGATTATGACATATAAGTTTTGTTTCACATTAATGTAATAATGTTTTTATAAGGTTTCAATTATACCAAGAGGAAAAGGATTGGGTTATGCTCAATACTTACCAAAAGAACAATATTTGTATTCCAAACGTCAATTATTTGATCGAATGTGTATGACTCTTGGTGGACGGGTATCAGAACAAGTATTCTTCAATGAAATCACGACTGGTGCGCAAGATGATCTGAAAAAAGTTACTGAAAGTGCATATGCACAGGTATTAAAAATTATTGTAGTAAATAATAAATTAAATCAAATTAAGTAGTCAAAATAACTTCATAATTAAGACTAAATAAAATATACATATCTGTATGTTGTAATTAAATATGTATCAAAATATGATCTTTTTATAATATTTAAGGTTGCCCATTTTGGAATGAACGATAAAGTAGGTAACGTCAGTTTTGATTTGCCACAACCAGGAGAAATGTCATTTGAGAAACCTTATTCCGAAGCTACAGCCCATTTGATTGATTCAGAAGTGAATGTATTAATTTCTCAAGCTTATGATCAAACAATGGAATTAGTTAAAAAACATAAGAGTGACATTGAAAAGGTAATAATATGTTTTTTTTAAATAATTAAGAATCATTTGATAATTACAAAACCAAAGTTGGTTAATATAGTTTTATATTATATAAGTTGTTTAAAAATATATATACAGTTAATTAATAATTACTAATTGTGCTCCCAAATATTATAAATTTGTATATTTCATTATCTTATACTAATATTTAATTATTTAAACTAATCTAGCTGTTATTTTTAAAACATTAAGTACCTACCTTTTATAATAACAGCAGGACTTAATAATTTTTAATTATTTTATATTCTTCAGGTTGCCGAAAGATTATTAAAGCAAGAAGTACTGGGTAGAGAAGATATGATTGAACTTTTGGGTGCCAGACCATTCCAAGAAAAATCAACGTATGAAGAGTTTGTTGAAGGAACCGGTTCTATTGACGAAGACACGACATTACCAAAAGGCCTTAAAGATTGGAATAAAAGCAGTGATTCTAAAAAAACCAAAGATGAGAAAAAGTAGTATACTCTGATTTCATTTGATGTTTTATGTTACAATGTTAGTGTGTAGTCTGAATATATATGACGAAAAGGAAAACACATTTTTATTATTGTTTATTCTTTTCCTCGTATACTGTTTGTTTTATTTGCTTGTAATATTTTATATCAAAACTATGTTTGTACCGATTTTGTGTCAGACTGAAGAATGTGAACTTCACAAATGAAATAAATTGTAAATTTAGTTGATTTATACCATACATTTGGTATATATTACAGAAAATATATTGGTTTCCTAGAATTGATTTTATTTAACTGTCATGAAATAATATACCAATTATTATTTTAGAGGCAATTTTATTGATTTTTTACCTATAATTGTATATTCATCTAATTATCAAAGGTCCAAAAAACGAAGTGGGATAATTCTAAACTGCTTCCAATAGCCTTTTAATTACAACAATGTTATATTTTTCTAACATCTTTTTGACTAAAATATTCAATCTAAAATTTCCCAATACTCCAAAACATATTTGACCAAAAAGTAACTTTGAGGAGGTAATGTTTTTGATTTTTTTCATTCTTTTCTTTAATGTGTAAGGAAAAACTACCAAAAATTACATAAAAATAGGATCAAAATCAAATCAAAATCGATTATGAATATTAATTTTTTGTTACTATTCCGTAAATTATGATTCTATAATGATGAGACTTACACCCAACATGTAATTTAGTACTTTATAAACGTAAAATAACATGTTTTTTAATTTAGTTAAACTGATGTTTAAAGAATGCAACTGTATAGTTTTTTTTATACTGAGGGGAATTGTAAATCCAAGGAATACTTAAAAGAATAAAATTCATCATACATTTATTAAATTATTTTCGGAATTTGGCGTTATAGTTTATGAATTACATTTATATCTATTGTAATTTTTTTGAATGAACTAATGAATAAATTATAACAATAACAATGTATACATCGTGAATTAATAATAGAAATATATTCGAATATGAACTTTTATTTTAAATACAAAATAAAAATAAAATGCACTATAACAAATATAATAATAACAGTTCAATCAGAAGCTCATTTGTAATGTTATAGTGTTATCTGTGGTTCATGATTTTTGGAGAGCATTCACACGCCACTGCGCCACAATCACTGCATTTGCTGATACAAAAACTCAAATTGTATTTCATATTTTTATAGTAATCTTATACATCATCATTAAGAGGATGCTATACATCCATTTTAGCAGTATTAAAATACATTCATGCTCTATAACTACAACTTCTCTCTTAGTAATCGCAAAGTCAAAATATGAAAGATGAGATTATTTTAGTACAGTAGAGTTTTTTCAGTTAAAATTTTTTTTTAAATTTTCAAGTTTCATGATTTTTAATCACGGATTTTAGGCTTTCAAAAAAAACTCCAGCTATGGCATAGTAAATATTCTCACCTTTTATATTTTGTATACATTTTGACTGCGATTATATAGAGATAAGTTTTAGTTATAGAGCATGAACATATTTTTAACAAATATCGTGATAACACAACAATAAAAATGGTATTGATACATGACTATTTTTAAATTGATGGATTTCATTTTTCTTAAAATTTCATAAAAATTGGCTATATAAAACCCCTTAAAAATCGGATGTGTAGCTTTCTAATATTATAGTTATCTATATATATAAATATATTAAAATAAAGGTATTAGCATGGCCATCTTTAAAAGGGCTCTATATAAGCAATTTTTAGAAAATTTTAAGAAAAATGAAAATTGAAAAATTGAACAATTTTTATATGTATTTTTACAATTTTATTTTAATTTAATTTTAATTACAAAACGGTCGTTAACCCAAATACAGTACATATAATATACATATTAAAGTGTAGATAAATCAACAATTTATAATAGTAACATATTTAAATGCAAAAATTAGTGGCTATAGTCTAGGTAATGAAATTTTACATTAGTGTTGGCTGAACGAGACATCCTATGTAAGAAGTGATTATTACCGTAATTAGTGTGATACAATGGGGTATGGAAAAGAATCCGGGAGCGGAAAGAAATGTAAAGGAACACGAAAATGTATGTCAGCTAATAAGGTCAGGCTGTCTACTGCACCATGGAGTAATTTTGAGAAGAAAGATTGGTTTGCTTCTGAACGCCGGTCAGCTAGTGTACATGGACCTAAGTAGCCAAGAATCTGGGAATAGTCATGTGGATGTGGAGGATGATCTATTTTGAATATATAAGCCGCAAATGCTAGAAAACTCCGTTGGACCCATTCTAGCTGCGCTGAATCAGAGGCCGGAAAAGGGTCATATACAACTCAGCCATACTCCAATATGGACCGGACCGACGAACAATATAAGGTTCTAAGGGATTTTGAGAGGTTATATTTAAGAGCTATTCTCTTGATAAATCCATGTACCTTAAGTGGCCTTAGATATTTTCTATATGTTTATGGAAGCACAGATTCTCAGGGTAAATGATAATGACTTATAATTGGTCCCATTACTATAATATTATTTCTTATTATGGTGGTTTTTTATTAAAGACTAGTTTATCGAAGGAATTTGTGCGTTATATTATTACCAGAGTAAGGCTTCATATGACTATTAAA
Source organism: Pemphigus obesinymphae (assembly GCA_025469235.1). Lineage (NCBI taxonomy): Eukaryota > Metazoa > Arthropoda > Insecta > Hemiptera > Aphididae > Pemphigus > Pemphigus obesinymphae. The sequence continues at coordinate 22,020 of JAIPRL010007557.1, forward strand.
AAACAGCCAAATAGTTTATCCTTGACGAGAAAGGTAGATACCGAATAACTTATTGTTTTATTTGACAACAGAAAAATATAGATTATTGAAATGTTGCTTATTATTCCCAAAAAGTGCTTATGGAAATATATTTTTGTGTTGTAGGTAACAGGCTATCAAACTGGAATTGGAGAAAATCCAACGGTTCTGAATAAAAAATCTACCTTAATATTTTTCTGGTTTTCACTTATACGTGCCATTTTTTAATGTTTTTGCAAATAAATACTAGGTATTTACTACTACCGTGTGCAAATATGTGTATGGTTACATAAAATGCCTATAAACAATACATATCAATTTTAATTTTTTTGATGTTATCAAATTTGCATAAATTCATAACACGAATTAAGATATATCTTGAATTTTGATTCATACCAAAGAAAACTATTTATTTATTTCTCCAAATAAAGTGAGTTTTGTGATATTCGTGAGATGAGATCCGTGACTACGCAGTGGCTTCAAATATCTTCCCACCGCGAGATTATGAAATGAGATGAGCCAACTAGTAAGTTGTTATGTGTCAGATGACTGTCAAACCCCGGGAGTTTGTCCACGAAACAAAAAAAAAATGACAGGCTCAATTTATAGATAAATAATTAACATAATTTATGGTAGTGAAATTTGTCTACGTCGGTTCGTTGAGGCGCTAGAGCAGCGGTTCTCAACCTCGGGTCGCGACCAGTGTTGGGATTATCTAGATAAAATTATCTAAAAGATAATCTAGATAATGACTTTATTATCTTTTATCTTTTATCAAGATAACAACAAAATATCTTATCTTTATCTTTATCTTTTGAATTTTTTTGAATTATAGATAAAAGATAATGAGCTAACGAATAACATATATTTTTTTTTTTGATCACGGTGTATATGAAACTATTTTATTAAGGGGCCTCATGACTGCCGTATTTTTTGGCCAAAAACTACTCATTCTAATTCCAACGGTCCGACCCGATACGGGATCGGATAATAATTTTGAAAACATATTTGGATTTTTCATTACTTTCTCTAGAGAATGGCCGTT
>JAIPRL010007558.1:0-23073 GCA_025469235.1 Pemphigus obesinymphae
ATCACGGCTATAGATCTATAATCGTGATTTTATTTTCCCGCTCTAAAATTATTATGAACTACACAGTTAGGAGCGCTAGTAGTCCCCAGGTTTTTGCCTAATTTGATAAGAACATTTGCCGGTCACATATCTTACGCTCGGTATAGGTCGTCGCGCAACCATAGTATCTATAGCCGTGGTGTGAACCCGGCTTGAGACAGAAGATTCCGGAACGCCTGATAATGAGTATGGCCTATCCATTGTGTATTATCTATATGATTTTATTCGATAAATATTTTGTTTCCCGTGACATTATTAATTTGGAAATTTTCCAACCACTACTATAATAATATGTCCTACACTGTATCTTACGTTATCATGTTCTGTATATTATTTAAAAAAAATATATATATATATTTCCCGCCTAAATGGTCAAACAAATTATAACACTGACATTTGTTTTCATTTTGTTATCTATTTTTCCGTCTTGTCTGATTAAAATGAAAACGGCATTGCAATATTCCATAGAAACTCATCCATCGAACTAGTCGACAAACGCGTAATTAAGTACAGGTGAGTTTCAATATTCTAAAATTATATACTTCAGAGAGCAATTATCTTGTAAAGTAGTTGGGGTGAGATTGATCACATACAAATTAAATAGATCATATCTGATATTTCATGTGTACCTACACTGTACAGCTCCTTTCTGAGGATACCAAAAATTCAGAATCAGCCTAGTTAAAAACTACTAATTTCTATAGAGTGCGAAATAATTTCTATTATTATTATATCGATTTTTAATCAAACTGTATGGTATATCATAATTGTATAGTAAAAAAAAAAAAAATTAGATTGAAACATATTATATGGACTTTCCGCTGAAGAAATATAGGAAATACTGTTGCATTGCAGCAATATACGAGTACATGACAATACCTACTTGAAAATATATTTAAACGGTATTGCTTACTAGAAAAAAAAAAAAAAGTTAAAATTAACCTATGTATAATAAGACCCCCTTAAAAATAGAAAGTGTGTAGTATCTGGAATTTAAATTTAATCAATTTTGCAAAGATACCAAAGATATTACCTCCAATATTAATGTATTGATAACTTATAAGTATATACAACAAAACTAAAAATTCACATATACGTATATTGTTTCATATAAAGCTTACGATGTTCTTCTTATTACTGATTAGTTTTCAAAACACAAATATAACACTACTACGTGGATATTAGATGCCATATTATTATGATGAAAATATAAGTACTAATATTAAATAAACTAAAACAAAAAAATACATAAATTTTCTAAACTAATTCGCTACCTATCATATAAATAGTAATGTAGAATAAAGAAGAAAAACGTTATGTGAGCATGTCTCTTATACACACAAGATACTTTCAAATTTTTATTTATAATTATTAAGCAAATATTTAAGTGGAGTAATATATATATATTTTTTTTAATTCAGTCAATGGACAGTGGAAATACTTCATTCTTTGCAGGGTGGGATACCGCACATCGGTGGTGGACATATTGAGTTTAGAAGTAATGATATAAATAATTTTTCGATAAAACGATTCCGAGTGGAGTTCTGTGTAATATAAATAAATAGGTAAAACTCAGTGGCATAAATGAAGAAAAAAACAATGGAGGGAAGTTTATGATCATCCCCTTCCCTCTCTATAGAGTAAAGTTCCAAAGTTGCGCACCTATTATTTTTTCGCGTGTATTGAAATTGACTATACAACATTATTTACTACACTTCATTAATTTAAAGTTTGCCGTCGACCGGTGAAAACCGGTCGTGTTTGCGCGTTAAAATGTCGCAGTCGGTGAAAATTACTATCGATCGAACGTAAGAATATAAAGTTATCAATATTCTTCTAAATGAATCATTTTAATATAGGTACATATACCAAAAAAAAACTATATTATTTACCGTCGAGATAAGAGTTTGTGATACTCGTGTAGTTCAAATTTCAAAGTATTATACCAATAGGTTATTAAATTTTTTAAAAGAAAAAGCCGATCAGTCGGGATTGGAATTTTGGTTGTCAGATAGTATACTATTGAGGATGTATAAATTAATAGGTACGTTTATTGAATTTTAAAACATTTTTTTTTTTTTAATAGAATGATTTTTAGTAGAGATATTACTGTAAAAATTGACTAAAAAAAAATGTTCAACAATATAACATAATAGGTATATAATGTATAAAATAGACAGGTAATCTGTGAACATTTCAAGTTTATAGAAGAATTATTTTCAGAATTACGCGGAAATGACCATTTTAAACTATATTTTTTTCTTTTTTCCGAAAGTTTTCCATTCCACGATTATCGAAAATTTACCTCTAAATAGTAGCATCTTGATCACATTTCCTACCGGAAGATTGGGCGCTCCTGGCGTAACGATTAGAAATCCAGAACCGGCCTTAGGCGGGGGCCAATGAGACCCCTGCCCCAAGCCACGCGCTTTTATAGGACGTTTTTGGCCTCGCATTTGCCCTGCACCAGGCCCATTGCGCTTACAAGGACTCGCAAAATTTTAGAAAATTTACTGTACGGCATCAGTAATAGTGTAAAATTTTTTTTGTTTTTCTAATTTTCTTTCAAATTTAATTTGCTTGTTTTCCTGCCATAGACATTTTCCCCGTAGAAAATCCCAAGTTCTGCTTAAAATCTAAAAGTAATATGTTGACAGTTTTGACACTTTAAAAAAGAAAGTCATTGTTTAGTGTAAATATGAAATATATAAATTCCCTTTTTTTTTTAATTGATAAGGGTATATTTTATTCGATTGTTATCATGGTGTGATGTGATATTGAAAGGTACTAGCCACTTGGTAGGTGGGTATATTTTTTGGTATAAGTGCTTACTATGTTCTTGACATCACATTGAAAAATTTTCCCACAAAATATAAAAAATATATTGTTTTCAGGATCTGTTTCGTCAACTCTCTTCTCGTCATTGTATATACACATATCATTTAATATGCACGTATATTCCGACCGTCAAACTCGCAGTACACCCACACAAGAAGCTCCTGACAGTTGACCACAAAGATCGCATATTTTGGTATAAATTTTACTATCGAGGGCCCTCAATGCATAAAATGTGATTGCGTATACAGTTTTCGGACATCTCTTGAACAGCTTTAGTGCAATGTGAGCGAATCTTAGCAGCATCCTCTGGAATCCCGAAGATAATCGGTTGTTACACCAAGCTCCCCACGCTGATAACCGGATAGAAGTCCGTAATATCTCACTATCTTGTCCGTCAAAAGATAAACTCGTTGTCGGCCATCACGATAATTGGCTCAAATTACGTTCGGAATCAATACCGTTCAACCGGCCCAGTAATGTTTGTCAGAACACTCGAGAACTGGACCAACGAAAGTTATGTTCTCATATCGGCAACTGTAAGATAGGCATGGGTGCAGTTTTCCTGAATCCACCATAGCCCACCAGATAGTCCGCTCCCCGTCTCGATAGCGTTATTCGATGAGCTGACCAGGTCACCCATTACCCGACCCGAAGCGGTTAAGCTCAAGGCTAGATGGCTGGGAGTTATTATTATTCGTCCTGGTTCCGTACTATATAGTAAAGTGACTTTTATCATATGATTGGCAATGCATTCGAAAAACGAATTTAGAAGTTCTACATAATATTATTTTCCTAATCATAACAATTGGTAGTTTTCCTTTATACACTTGAAGATACTACGAAAAAATCGTTAAATTACCTCTTTAAAATGTAGGTACCAACAAAAATGAATTTGTTATCAAAAAAAAAATGTTTACCCAAAAACTCCCGCTTTACTTATAATCGATACTTTGTAAAATAATAAACATTACAACGTATACTCGTACAGTATAACCATATGGAATAAATACCTGGAATGTATATTTTTATTCCATAGAGACTGAATAGTCTATGTTCAAAAAGTCAAAAACTTTATATTTCTTTGAATGAAGATTGATGTATCATTTCCTGCGCTGTTTGATGAATAAAATAAGGAGGGTGTACCACACAAACTGTGATGTAACTATTATAGCTGTCTCTCCGCGTCTATTACCAATTCAACCGCGGCGGCAGGGCATACTTTGTATATTAAAATTATTATTCGGTAGGTAGGTATAAATTAATGTCTAAAATGTTTTCTCGGGTACACGAATAAGCCTATCTTTGGATATTTAACGGTATGATATAGGTATTACGAGACATCCGAGTAAACGTAAATAAAACATACGGTCGCCGTACGCATATAGATAATATTATATAACGTTTTGTCGTGTTATTGATGAATTTTTAGTAGGTATATCTATTGTTTGTGTAACCCAGCTCGACCATCGTCTCCAAGTGTATGTATACGATGTATCCGCGTCAGGTGGAATATCTTCGGAAACAACGTGCCTATACGTTACTATAAATGCGGAGGTATAATATGCAGTGTATACAAAATATTATTCACGTTGGTCATCGGTTCGAATATTAAAACACCTATCGGAAGGCATGACTAATATCACGACAATCTCATCGGTATACGTGCGGTCCGGATGATAAACGATCGAAACGATTTTGGATTGTGTGATAAGCAGTGGTTGAATTGGAAAAAAAAAATAAGGACGGACTCTGAGCTTAGTTCAAAAATCAGCGTTCCGGAACATATATTTGAGAAAAAGTAAGCCGTGGAGGACTTTGTCCCCCACACCCCCTATCCAAAGTTTCTTAACCAGGGGACATTTTAAAAAACATTTTAGATTATTATAGAATATGAATGAGTAGAAAAATCCAACATTTTTTTTTACATCATTGCTAGCTAGGTTACATATTTTCAAGATAGCGTAATTTAAGCATTCCTCTTTCGACATAATTTAACACTTTTCCTTTTAAATGAATAATAGAGGAAGTTGTAGATGTAGACTGATGAAGTTTATCGGTGTCGACATTGATTTCGCCATCCTTTAAGGCTTTAGCCATCATTCACGGATAATGAAGATTATTCATTACCAATATGATACCAATATGATTTAATAAGATCAACTATTCAACATTTTATATCGTGCTTATTATCTAAAACCAATTATGTGATAAGGACAAAAAACATTCATTTTCGTAATTTCAAGATTTTTCCAAAAATAATTTATAATTTTTAAAAATTTCAAATAAAAATTAAAACAAACATTGCGTTCCTTTATAAATAAATTACATGGTACGCTGTTCAACATGAAAAAAATTAAGAGTAGCTCCGTCCCCCTGCGTCCCTCCCCAAATCCACCACTGGTGATAAGAGTACCTATACAATTACGGACGTACGTCATGTTTCGGTTGCGATCCATTCAAATGTGGAGTTTTCTATGTGCAAAAAAAAAAAAAAACGTTTGAATATGTTTTAAATGTTTAATATACGTAGCGCGCTAAGTATAATATATCTAAATATACAATATCATATTTAGTCGATTGTACGTTTTGCTCGGTAAACATAATAATATAATATATTATAATATATTAATCATGATGGATTGCCGTATAAAGTGATCGATCGAATCAGAAAATGATGTATTGCTTATATACCTATATATTATTATAGAGTATATACCAGATACCACGGCTATACCAATATTTGTACAGTGTTAAAAAAAGGGACGTAAACACGGGAGTTTTAAGAGATAGAATGAGGGGGGTCCCTTACTTCATATTTACCCAAAATGTTTTTCTGATATTTAGGTAACGATAATTTTTAAAAATATTATTTTACCTACAGACTTACTGCAGACTTTATAATATATACATTTAACACCTAAAATAACGTCTTTATTGAAAAAAAAATTTTAAAAATTCTTAAAGCGTACTAAATAAGACTATTAAGTAATGTGTAAATAATTGTAATAATTCATCATATTAAAAGGACGCGGCACCTGCGTCCTGAATTTATTATCTCCGTCTGTCAAACGGACAATATAACAAAATCAGGGTACTCAGAATTTAAATTGTGGCATTTTAGTTAAATTTAGAGTTTAAACACTATTGTATATAAAATTTGAAGATGAGAATATTATATCTGTATCTATATGATGGATTTTTTAATTAATATTATAGTTAATTACAAAAATTGGTGTAACTGTAATTATCTCGGACCTTTGTCACTAATTACCCCTGTTAGGAGAAAAAGCACTCATTTGGACGGATAGAATACGAGAATTGATGTATTGAATTTCAAAGCAATGATAAACCAGAACAACTTAAAGTAATATTCTAAAATATACTATTTACCTATTTGAAAATTGTGTATACTTTTTAATTATTCAAAAGAAAATGATATATGTTTAAAATATTTTTTTAACTTTTTAACACAGCTAGTTAATTGTTAATGTCATTAACTAATTAATTTAACAAGTTTAAATTTTCATTGAAATAACGTATCTTTTTACAGTTTATTTTTTATAATCATTCATTATCCGGTAATTGAATACATATTTTAATTGAAATTGAAATATAATAATAAAAATTAATTGTTATGTTAATTTGATTGTATCTAATATATAGGTTTATATGTAGATGCCGGATGCTATTATACAACAACCAACAATAATAATAATTTAATATTTTTATGTATTTATATATATATATATATATATCTTTGATATTTTAAACGCATTTTTTTTTTTTTTAAATACATTTTTGCTAAAAAGGAACTTGTTAACCGAGTTGAGATATTTTTTCCGTTTAAATTTTAAGATCAGCGAGTTAAAATTATTGTTTGCTAAATATTGACTTTTAGCTGAAAGATTTTCTTTGAAGTTAACTTAAATTATCTTTGTGCATTTTTTCATTAGCTAAATTCATAATTATTTGTAAGTAGGTATAGTACACTAAATTATTTGCTTATAAAATATTTAAGTAAAATTTTAAATAAAAAATATATATATTAGATATTTAGATCACATTAATCATAACGATCTACAATTTTACAGTGATATACGAATATGAATAAGACATAATAAACTGTATAATTTTTGTTATTTAACTATGCATTTATCCATTATTACTAAAAATCAAATATTTATATAAACAAATACATATTTTTTAAATTCCTATACCTACTAGATAAATGTCAGATTTTTAATCACTAACCATTTTTGATTAAATATTGAGCTTTAAAAATGTGCCATAGATACGGTGTTTGTTAAAGCATATTATAAATATTTAGTTATTATTATCGTTATTATTTTTTAAACTACCAAATATTATAGGTGTATCTTTTGAATAATAAATAATAAAATTTTTATACATGATTTTCCATTTTGTTTATTCGAATGTCGTAGTTTTACAACAACATGTGTAGGTATATATATATACACACAAAATCTCCTAAAAATTATTTACATTTTAAAACGTTTATTTTTTTATTATTATTATTTAACAGTGGAAAACATATAACTTATTCGTTATATACTCATATATTTGTAAAATATTATTTTATTATATTTTGAATTACCTATTCCATATTATTATATAGACATTATACACTCTAAATACGTTTTTATTCGAAAACAAATATTTTGATGTATATTTTTTTTTATCGTTAATAATTTATTGTTTATTTTTGCCAATTTATTGACTTGCGAAATAACGAAACTGCACCTTGTACCCGTAACTACCTTCTAAATTTACATTTACTTAAAGCCGATTTTTATTTTATTTTTTATTTTATGGTAAACTCTACACGATTTTTTTCCAAGAACATTAGCCCGTTTATTTTCAAGATTTATAGATCATTTTTTTAACTTATACACGTATATGTACCAGGTATCTATATATATATATATATATATATATATAATATATACATTGTACATAATTTACATAAACAGATGGTGTCACTAATAAATTATACATAATGGGTCATCAATAACAAATAAATTTAGTTTAAATGTGCATATTATTTGTTTAAAGAGAGGGTTGAACTGTAAGCTACCCCTTAGTACTCGTAAATCAAATTTTCAATTTATGCCGTAAAAATAATTCGCAAACAATAATTCATTTAATTTTAAGAATAAATCTGAATACTAATCGTATTAATTAAACGCAATATACTATAGAAGTATAAACAATTTCAATATTTTCTAAGATAAAAAATAATATTTGAAAACATATGATCAAATACATAATTCTGCATTTGATTATATTAATAATAAGTTCAATATTTTTACATTTATATTTTAGGTAAATTATAATTATTATATATTTTTAATTTAATAAATTATTAAAAAACTTCAGAAATGTTGTACAAACATTTTTTTTAATTATAAGAATATGAATAGATTAATGGATTTAATCTTCGGTTTCATTAAATAAAATGTATATTTTTATTTATTTTTTGTACTATTTTATTTATTTAGAAATTTTCTTATATAATAATACGTTCATCTTCCAGTATAATATACTCGTAATATATTAACTATTATATGAAATTGCGTAAGAAACTATATATTTATACCGAACTCGCGAAATGGAAACAAATTTAATTTTTACAACGTTGACTGGCGATTCTAAATTACAAACGAAATCACCACTTTTTCGGGAGACGATTTACAAGGTCGGCCCGGCGGCCCCATAAGAGCCCTTTATCGAAGGTATAGACATTGCCAAAGGTGGAAAATAAATCGTTTTCGACCATAGCAATAAATACATTCATCGGACGTGCTGCACGGAAACGGATATATAGAAAAAGTCCAAAAATAAAATTCGACCAACATATTGCCGATGCAGCTAGGTATAAAGACAGAAAATATATTAGTTAGGTAGGTATATATGTTATTTATATTGTATTTTCATTTTGGATGTATAAGGAATTATTTATGTGAAAATTATTCACGTGAATGCACTTTTGAAAATTTTCTATTCCTATTTCGAATATTGCCAAGTATATCAGTGGCGTCCTTAGAAGAGAAACGAAGGGGGCAGTCGCCCAACCGTATATTTTAAATTCTCAGCAAAGCAAAGAATATATTGCTTCTACAGTGATGTACAATGATTTGTAAGTATATACTAGATAATATATAATACATACATATATGTCTATACTCTATATAGATATTTTTGGGTACGAGAAATAGAGGACGAAGTTTTGGATAAAGGATATTTTGTCTTATGATAGGTATAATTTAATTTATAGTTGGTATCTTAAAGAGGTTATTTTTCAATATCCAAGTAGTTTTCCTGTATATGAACTTCGTTATATAAATTATTATAAACATATATTGCTATCGAAGTAATCATAAAAGATATAACTAGAACACTAAGATCGTAACTTTACAATAGTTTTAATTTTCAAATTTAATTTCCTTAAAATTCTAAAAAAATCAAAACGAGCCAATAATAATACTCAGCATTTATATTGAAGTAGGTAAAACAGCTGTTACCTATTATCATTTTGGGTAAATATAAATCTATATTTGTAACTGCAGCTGTACTTCGATACAAAATTTTATCACCCATTTTCCTTGCATATTTACAATTTTGAGATGATTCATCTAAAAATATATCTATTTTATATTGTAGGTATTATATATGTATGTATTGTATTGTATATGTATGAGTATAAGTTTAATATTGCAATTTTTAATTCGCCCCATCCCCCTGATATAAAAGTTGTTCAAAAATGATTCTAAAGGGGGTATTTATATAATATAATATAATTTGTGAATGCAAATAATCATGCACTACGGTATAACATTTGCATAATAAATTTGTATAGTCGAATTTCCCACGCGATGTAAAAAAAAAATGTAAATAGGTACTTATACGTTTTCAAATAGATTGAAGAGTTGAGAAAACAAAGATGCCTATAACAGAATAATATAAAGCTATATAGTATTATAATCGCATTGAGATTTAAAATTCTCAAAACCACTAGTAAAAGTTTTTCAAACTATACCTCGAGTACATTTCAAAAGTTACCTTTTAGACCTCACTTTTCTATAATTATAAAACATTCAAAATGATAATGAGAACGAAAATAATACCATTGTCATAAATTTCAGTGCACATACCTACGCAAGTGCAATATCCTACAATATATGACGGAACGAGCAAAAAAAATCTAAAATATTTTCCAAATACTCGTATATATAATATAAAACTCAATATAAGTTATAATAATTCTTATTAATTTTTACGAGTATTTCAATATCTCGATAAATACATTATTAACTATAAAAACGTTATATCCTGGGAAATAATTACAAGAACTACATAAAAACCCTAAATAAAAATTAAAAATTAATATTTGCTAGGACCATATAGAATTTAAAAAAATAAATGAATAAATGTACAAACCTTAAAATGTTGGATTTATTAAATAATAAGTAAATTTTATGCTTGTTACAAACTGTACAAAAATTCAAAATAACCATAGATTCATATTTCCTCAATCATCATATAGGTATGTTCGTTTGAAGAAGAAGAGAACAAAATGGAAATATTAAAGCTCTAACGGTACCTATATACAAATATATTTAAAAAATTCAAACCCTAAATGTTCAATAACAAAAAAATGTTTGTTACATAAAATAGTAAAATGCATAAGTACTGTAGGTCACAAGTACACACAAATTTTTATAGAATCATTATTTACGAAATTAATTTCCCATTTTCTCGTTTTAGTTTTTCCTTATGCACTTATCGAAAACGTCAAAAATTAAAAAATTATCTCCCTATAATTTATTATCCTGAACATATTTGATACCGAAAAAATAAGTGCACATGTAGTGATTGGAACAATTCTTCTGGTAACAAAAATTTGTTCACAAAAAAATATATATATAAATAAACATCATTGTAAAACGACTACTTAAAAACTTTAAAAATCTTTTAGATTCTGAGCGTAACGATGAGGTATGTATTGTTTTACAATAACGTATTTTTGATATAAATGAAAAAAATATTTTTTGCCCTCCCTCCCTCCCTCAGGGTTTATCAAGAACCGCCACTGGCTAGGTGGTGGATGTATTGAAATTATTTATTTTTATAAAACTATTGTGAGCGGATCCCAGGGTAATAGGTAGATACCTATATTATAATGGTATTATACGTTAATTTAATAATAAACATTAAACTGTCAAAAAAAAAAAAAATTTAATTTTAAAAATGCAATTAGATATAGACATATAGGTAGTAGTAAAATATCTGTGAAGTTGTGGTAATCTGTGAACATTTCAAGTTTCTACTCATATTTTGGATTTATGAGAAAATAATCTCGTTAGTAGTTTTTCTTACTCGTTTATCAAAATAATCGAAAACTGAATAATGACTTTCCTAATCACTATTGCCTCCAAACAATTAAATAGGTATAGGTAAATAGATACACGTATAACAATTGGATCAAGTCTTCTGGTCGAAAAAAGTAATAACGAACGTATTTGTAAAACCAAAAGATCGTATACGCTGCTCGTAGAATGTAAAAGTAATATTTTTAAATATATTATTAAAGTATGCCTTTTTTTCTAATAAATCCATACAGTTATCAGTAAAATGAAAAATTAAACAATATCGTTAATTAAATAATGACCCGTTGATCGTGTTCAAATTATTGCAGTTTAATTCGGTATAAAGTATGGAAAAAAAAAAAGACTTTTGGAATCCGGCTGATTATTACCCAAAACTTTACACGCCAAATATCCGTGGAGACGTTAAATACGCATGATAAACACCTATGATAAACATTAAACATACACGCGTATTTTGCGATCAGAACCAGTGGTTGAATATTTTCGACAAAGAATAGTTAAGGTGTTCCTATTTTAAATGAATTGAACATTTATTCCTTTTAAATAAATTCGAGGAAGCTATATAAATGTACGTAGACGGAAATGTCATTTTAATATATCTAATTTTTCAACAAATGTTTTTATACATTTTTGACAAGTGGTCAAAAAGTTTCGAAAATTGTATCTTGTTAATTACACGTCAATACGTTAATTTATCAGTGCTACTGTGTATACATTAAAATGTACATTTAAAGTATCTGACATTTATACTCTCGATTTATAATAATTTTTGGGCATTTTTGGTATAGATTTCCCATTCATTTGAGAAAACTACCTATTGGGAAAATCGAAAATTAATATCTTTAAAGTATCAACTACAATAAATTTTCTATCGGAAATCCATTGAACTCCTTTAACCTAAACTAAAATGCGAATAAAGACGACTACACGACAACGGACAATCCAAAACAAAATATTATAGTGATGAGTGGTAGAAGTAGAACTCAAATCATCATTTCACCAATAAAATATATTTTATTTTATATTCCGTAATTTCACGATTTTTCTAAAAAAAAAAAAAAAAATGGAAATTTTCAAAATAATTTGCAATGAAAATGAAAACGGATGGTACGCGTTCCCTACACGTTCGTTGAAGTGCGCTGTTGTTGAAGAGTATAGCAGCTCCGTCCCCAAATCCGCCAACTGGCCCGCAGAACCCATTTAGGTATATTATTACAATACCAGTGGTGGATTTGGGGAGGGACGCAGGGGCACGGATCTACTCTTCATTTTATTCATGTTTAACAGCGTACCCCTTAATTTATTTATCAAGGAACGCAAAGAACGTTTTAATTTTTATTTAATATTTTTAAAAATTATAATTTTTTTTTTTTTTTTTGGAAAAATCGTGAAATTACGAAAATGAATGTTTTTTGTCCTTGTCACATGATAAGTTTTAGGATATAGAATGTTGAATAGTTGATCTTATTAAATCATATTGGTATCATATAGGTAGGTAATAAATAATCTTCATTATCCGTGAATGGCTACAAAGCCTAAAAGGATGGTGAAATCAATGGGGGGACATCGATAAACTTCATTTCGGTCTACATCTACATTTAAAAGGAATTAAAAGTGTTAAATTATTTTGAAAGAGGAACGCTTAAACTATATATGCTATCTTGAAAATATGTAACCTAACAACGATGTAAAAAAATACTTTAGATTTTTCTATTCTATTCGTGTTATAAAATAATCGAAAATGTCCCTCGGTTATGAAACTTTGGATAAGGGGTGTAGGGGACGAAGTCCTCCGCGGCTTACTTTTTCTCTAATATGTCTCGGAACGCTGATTTTTTAACCAAGCTCAGAGTCCGTCCTTGTTTTTTTTTTTTTTTTCCAATTCGACCACTGTACAATGCATATCGATAACGGCGATGTAGCGATGTTTTCGACCCAGAGATGGAAACCCAGTACCGTCGAGCACTACACGACTCTCCCGTCCACCACCCCGTTTGTTGGTCGTGTGTTATTTGTTTATAAAAAAATAATGACGATAAAAAATTAGAAAAAAATAATAATAATAATAGTCGGGAAACGACGTTTTTTACGTTCCAGGTAAGAAGAAGAAGAAGAAAAAAACTAGATAAAATAACCATTTAATAACAACGTAGTGTCGGACGTGTGTGTATATAGCGGTTATATTATACACTATATATATATATTATATACGATAATCGGAAAACAAACACGATGGGCGTCTTCTCGGGTCCGCCGCCGACATCGCGTATTTCTGTGTGCGCCCGCGGAGCCGTACGTTCTCCGGTCTCCCACACTCGCCTCTCCTCTCTCTCTCTCTCCCTCACTCTCTCTCTCTCACCGTCTACCCGTTTTTTCGTGTATCTTTACGTCCGTCTTTATTACGCTCGTCTCTCTTTCCACACACACCACCACCACCACCACATCCGTCGAAGTCTTTAATTAAATTTGACCGGTTTATTTTCCTATACATATATATATATATATATATATATGTACAATATTGTATACATACAAATATACGTATAATAATAATAATAATAATAATATATGTATATTATATACACACACACACACAAATATATATAAGGTATATATAGGTATAAGGTATAAGGTATAAGGTATATATAGAGTATGCATTCTTATAAACGCGCGCGTTCAAGAGCGGGCCGCAGACACGGCAATAACTCAGAGACTCGTTAGCGTTAAGACGACGATGACGACGTGACCTTGACTGCATAAGTACGTGTGTGTAACTCGATAATATTATATTATATGATTATTTGTATTTAAATGAGAGAGAAAAAATCTTTAACCGCTCATTTCCGATCGATCGATACGCGATGCTCATACCACCTAAACGCGTATAACATAACTGCATATATATTATATACATTGTAGGAACATTATAATATATACAGCGTGTATTCGACATTAACACGAAAATACTAATATTCCAAGAGATACGCTGTTGTTAAATTTGATTCGAGTTTCGTTCGATAAGGAAAAAAAAAAAACAAAAGTTTTTGGAAAAATTACCCCAAAATCGTCGAAAACCAATAACTAGTATGTATATAATTATTTAACGCTCATTATACTCATATTCGATTATTTTCGAAAATAGATAAAAACTATTTATTCGAGAGAATCGTTTTTTTTTTTTTTTTTTTTTTTTGTCTAAATACTTATAAAGGCACTCGTGTTATATATATATTTTACTATTCGAGCAAACGGAATATATCTAAGAAATATACATTCTGAACTCATGATTCATGTATTTTCTAGAGGGTAAATGTAAATGAGATACCGGAGGAGTTGTTGTTTCCCTCGAAGTAAACTTGGATTCAAAACTGCTCACAGTTTACTCCTTCGCATAATAGAGGTATCGAATTCATTATGTTAACCACAAACTATACAGTTGGTGTACAAAATCATTTCATCTTTATTATTATAATAATCCTTGTAAAAATATTTAACGGATGAAGAGAATATAAAACAGAAAAACTTTACATCGGAATATATATTAAGAAGATAGGAATATGCCAAATTACTATCAAAAATAATAATTTACATGCCTAAAATTCAATTTTTAATAATTACCTATATAATAAATATTTTGTATTAATATAATAATAATATCTGTCAGTCCTGTAAAACATGGGAAGAAACAATGAAAAAATGAAAAAATGAAATAGGCAATACCCGTAAAAAGTGATTTTAGGATTTTGAGTGGAGCGAAGGATCTGTTGATTATTACAATGATGTGTTGTTTTTAATTTTTATATACATATATATATATATATATATATACACTTTTTTGGGTAGAACGAGTCGAGTAGGAATTTTGGAATAAAGAGTTTTTTGATAGAATATTGATTCTAGTTAGTATAGGTACATTAAAGAAGTAATTTTTTAATTTTTTCAGTAGTTTCATTAAGTTAAAAAAAATTCAGAAAAACTATCTATTATAGGGGAAATATTTTATAAAATTTATATATATTATGTCCTAAAAAATACCGAAATAGCAACTAAAATTATCATAGTTACCTATTTTAATTTTTTTTTAAATTATTACAACAAAGTTCTGCTTACAATCGTTTTATATAAATATAAATGATTCACCATTGCTTTCAAATTCAATATATCTATCACCAGTATCTTACCCGATGATAGAAGTACTTTCACCCCCCTCCCACCACTGACCAGTGCTATTTGAAAATGTTTCTAAAATATTAATTTAGATATAATTTATTGTAAAAAATTAGGGAATACGTTTTTTGGGGAAAATTGACTGGGAAAAATGGATTGGAAAACTGTCATACAATCGTTTACGGTAAATCTATAGTATTATTAGGTGAAAATTTTAAGCTTCTGTCAAGATTATAACTTTGTGATTTATAACAATTTTCGGTCATTTTCTTTAAATAGTTTTCCGATCAAGAAACGTACTGAAATATTAAGAAATTACCTCTTGAAAGTAGCAACTAGAAGTTGTTTTCTATTAAAAAGCATAAACTCAACTCATTTTTAAGTTAGAAAAAATAAAAATAAATATTATTTTTAAACCTGCAAGAGATTCTTTATTTATCCGCTCAGAATCTAAAATTCGTCCGAAAAAAAAATGCAGTTACCTGATCACTAGACCAAATAATGACCCATATAAAACCTATACACACATATATATATAATGTGTATAATGTATGTACAATGTTTGGAAAGAACATAATTTGTGAACGGCACGCGAACGCCACTCGTTTCTATCAAATAGAACGTCAACGTGAACGATGTTTATATTTTTAAGAAATTTTACGATTTTCAGGCCGTTAAAATTAAATTAAAATGTATTATAATTTAATAAAATTAATACAATTTTATTTATTATATTAAAAATTTAATAAACCTTATTAAAATTAAAAATAATATTTAAAAGTCCAATTCCCTTGGGCCTGCTATAAAATGAATGACCAGATTAACGCGTTAATTTTTTTAAATACATTTGAACGTGAACGTGAACGAATTCAATTTTTAAGTGAACGTTCTGAACACAATATATATATATATATATATAACTACAAAAATAAGTATAATCAAACTATATAGGTATATATAATAAATAAACTATATAAATATATGTATCTGCACATATATTTATAAAAAAAAAACATTTTATCTAAGTATCTAATTTTTGTTGATTATATATATATATGATTGTATGATAGGAGTAAAGAGTTTATAAAAAATCAAAAGGTGTTTCACTATCCAATTAAAAAACATCAATATATAATATTTAATGAATAAAAATAATGACTGGTTGGTATTTAATGTTTATTTTAAATAATAATTGGCATTTAGCTTGTGATCTTATAAAAATAAATATATATATATCTAAAAAAAAAAAAAAAAAAAAAACCGGTCAGTAGGGGGTGGAAGCACTTCGCTACTGGCCAGGATACTCTTGGTGGATGTATTGCATTTGAAAGCACTGATAAATAATTGCATTCAATAAAACGATTCTGAGCGTAGCTTCGGTGTAGTATACATGACTCTTAATATTAATTATATGCCTACTCGGTACCTCTACCTATGTTTAACATTACATTGAAGATCAAATGTAGAAATAAATACGATTTAGTGTGACCTTATGCATATTTTAAAATGTAATATGATATATTTATAATAGCTCAGTTTCATGTAGGTATACAGTTATTACTACATAAAAATATTATACAGTATATTTTATTGAATGTTCGGTTTATGACATATAATATTGAAAACGACCAAAATATTATTTGAATTTAGTTAAATTAATGCACGACGAACGGTATACTAAATTTTTCCAGGTCTTAAAATCTCATTTTACCAACTATTTGGACTTAAATACCTCAAAATTGATAATTTTGTCGAAAAAATTAAAATGACTATAAAAAAAAATCGTGAGTAAGGATTTTCGAGATTTTTTGAATTTAGTTAGCGTAACGTATATTTAACGCTGTATACAATTTTCAGACCTTAAAACCGAAAATTACCCCTTTTAGGACTTAGAAACCTCGAAAACTAAAATGTCTATAAATAGCCCAAATTTGCAAAAACTTTAAAAAAAAAAAAAAACTTAATCATCGTAAATAGATTACTAAATTAAATATTGGATAAAAATTTCAAGATTTTCAAGTCTTTATTTTCGGAATTATGCGAAGAAATGAAAATTCCCGATTTGACGAAACCGTAAATTTACCGTTTTTTCGTCAATTCTTGGTAGTCTTTCCTTACGCATTAAAAAACTATTGAGAAAATCGCAAAATGACCTCTCTAAATAGTACCAACTAGATGAAATTTTCTACCGGAAACCACGTAAGCTTGTATAGATCGGAGCATTCGTTCTGGTAGTAAATTTGTTAACAGAGAAAAAAAAAATAAACATCATTGTAAAACCACTAGCTCCCTCGCTACGCTCAGAATCTAAAAATAATGATAAAATAAACACATTACCTATATACTCGAGTTAGAGTTTATCAGAATTTAAAACGTATACGCAGATATACCTAATATAATATTGGTTGGGGGATGTAGGGGGCTTTGCCTCCAAGGATCATAATATTATGATTAAATATTTCACATCCTTCCCCCCTTAAACAGTTTTATAAATACACCGCTGTGTTTGTGCAAACATTAATATAACGAAATATTGGACATCTCCCGGAAAAATATTCGAAATATGCCGCTGGACCACACTGTATATACACAGCATAATAAATATACGCATATAATGTTTATGTAAATACGTTTAGAATGTGTACACACACACACATCCCAATCGCGTACAGTTTTTAATAAATAATATTTTTATCGAAATTCAATCAACGCTCGTGCGCGCATCGTCGCTGCCACCGCCTTATAATTAATCGGAAAACCAGTAAACGAAAATGATTTCCGTAGCCGGTCGTACACGCGATAGAATCGGTTGTTTTTTATTTTTTTTTTTTTTTTTTTCGTATTTCGTATAATTGACGACGAAAAACGTAAAACGATCGTATGATAATTTATCGCAATGTATTTAACTCCTCCAGGACCGACGGCGATAATTTTTTGGAAATCGATTTACCCGTAATTTAACATCGCAGACGAATGCCCGCAATGGTGGGGTTGTTTTCGGTGTTCGTGTTCGCACGACATCGTTTCAAATCAAAAACCGTACATTAATTTGTTTACAAATATACAACAGAATCGTCGTTTAATCTTCATGTACCTACGTATTGAAAATAATAATTAAAAATATTTATTATCAAAAATTTAAATTACGAAATTATAAAATACATAGAAACAAACCAGTAATTACAATATTATTATTTAAAATTTATCCGTTGATGGGTAAAGAGTTCGGACAATTATTTTTTATCTACAATAAAAGTACCATCGAATTAAAACGACAAGAATATCAATGTCTCTGGAAAAATTGATTATTTGCGGTGACATCTATTAAAAACTAAAATACGAGTGTAGGTACCCTATGTTTGATTTATAATTTATTATTATAATAAACAATAGTATCACATAAAAATGTCCCACTTATAACTTATAATAGTGACTAACATCATTATCTACTTATATTACTAATTCGTTCAAGTGGGTACCTATCAATTATTATCAGAGTCGGTGGAAGTCACTAATCAATAATTAATGACTTAATATTAGACTATATTTGATAAAACAGGATTGAAATATAAAATATCCACTATCGTATACCTACCAATTATATTTTACTCATTTTTATATAATATAATCTTATTTGTACATGGTCTAAGAAAATAGATATATTATGACCATGAAGAACAAACGAAAAAAAACTCTCAAAATTGTTTTTGAATTAAAGCACCTAATATATAATAAATAAAAGACAATATTTTGGATATTATCTCATTGGTGTTTATTGAAAATGGTAACTAGTAAAAAAGTTTTAAAAAAAATTTTTTTTTGTACATACAATACAAAACAATATAATAATATAATTAGAGTAGCGTAAAACCCATGCGAGGCAGTAATCAAAATGCTGTCTTTTAGATTGATTTACTTATATAAGTTTTAACTTTTAAACGAAACTCTTAATAACTCTTAAACCATTTAAAAAGGTATTTTATTGTTTATTTTGTGTAAACGTGTTTTTAAGAAAATATCGTGATTACTCAACAATAAAAAAATTGGTACTTATAAATATTATAATATATATATATATATATATATATTCTTAATACGATTAGTTAAATAGTCGTTTTTCTTACCATTTCTTCAAAATTTCTTATATAAAACCTTATAAAAATGCTAGGTCATTCTCTTAAGTAACCTTTAGTTAACTATTCCTACCATATATTATGGCATAATTACACAAATTTGAATGTATCGCCATTAATAAAATATTAAAACATAAAAAATTGAAACAAAATTATATCAAACAAATAAAAAAAAAAAACAATAATATTTTATTTATCATATGTGAAATTTACCGATAAAATATACGTAAATTTTTTTAACTACTTGAACCAATGAATGAGCATGACAATTTCGAATAGTTATATATATACATATAATAGATAAATAGTTCTTATAAATTCCTAACTAAAGGTACGTTTAAAAAACCTAAACATTTTGTATTGTATTGCTTTTAAAAAATATTATATTTGTAAATGTTTAATTTTAGAAACGAATTTATTATTAAATGTAATAGTTATCATTTAAACAATCATTATATTTGACCAATAAAATATCCCACGTTTTTTCTAAGTTTTGAACATAACTATTTTTCCAAAACTATGAGAATAGGAACGTTTAATGTAGGTACTTAATCGATAAGTCGAACATTAAAAATTAATCTGTACATAAATATAAAATAATCATAAATTAAATACAAAAACTGTGTCATTCAAATATATAACCATGTCTTATATATTCAAATTTCAAAACTTTAAATTATATAGGAGTATACATTCTCCAAATTTATATGTATTATACTCGAAAAAAGTTTTAAAACATATTGCACAATATAAATTTAACTTGTTTATTTCATGGAACGTTATTGCGTTCAATAATTCACTTTTTTTTTGACATTTTATGCTTTGGAAAGGCGATTACTTTCAAAATATTTCTACACTTCAAAAAATAATGGAGGTCAAGCTTATAACATTATAAGTTATGATAATAATCAATATACAGTAACTTATAATGCAAATTAATACATAAATATTCAAATATTTCGGTTTAGACAACAAAATATTAACAATATTTGCGTAAGAAATAATATTGACACACAACATAATATGTCCACAGTATCTCCAGTATCTACCTACTAAAAATATATGTTTATATTATTTAATATTTATCTATTAGAGATTTTAAATTTGTAAAATATCATATATGTATCAGAAGATTGAAGAATATCATAAGTGTCGAACTTTCAAACAACTTATGTAGTTTTAAAATCATCGAAAAAATGTAAAAACCTTTTTCAGTTTGAAACAATAATTTTATAAAACATTATAATATGATATTTACCTACTTTGTTTTAAACACATGATACGACGATATGTTGAATATATTATGACGTGTTGCAATAATAAAGATTTGAATCGTGTTGGATAATGGTAAATTTATTCATTCGTTTTCGTGTATATACGTTTCATTGGCAACTAATAAAGTATCGTGTAAACAGTATATTGATAGTGTGTTTTTTATCCTGTCCCGTACTGTCTATGCAAATAAATGAAATTAATAATCCCAAACATTATGGTAATTTAAGATTATATATATATATGTGTATAATATATTATATAAAATATACGAACATATAGTTAGAAATAATTTATTAAAATCATATGTATTTTATAGGAAATAGCCATATTATTATAATAATATATATATTACATAAATATACCTGTCAAACTCTCTTGACTTTTTTTTTAACTTCTTATTTACAATGTTATACTGAGTAGTACTATATATTTCCTATTCAAAATATAATATCTAATATGTAATCGGAGGCACATCAAAATCGAGTTAAAATAATAGTCAGGACAAATATTGATCAGGATTCAAATTAAAAGGACATTTATAGGATTTCAATTTAAAGGATATTTTACGCAAGAATGTATGTATAAACTGAAACACTTAGTATGGAAATATGTGTACATTCGGAAAAATAATAGTCTTAGAAAATATAAAATTTTAAAAAAAATCAAAGTTTTAATTTTTTTCCTTTGGAAAACCCAATTTCAGAAACAATCAATTTCCAGTTAATATGGAAAAGGGTCGTAACATAATAGAAAAATTGGTTTTAAATTTTAAACTTTTAACATAAAAATACTATTATTTACTAAAATACTGTAAAAAATCATTTTCCTAAATCTTCGAAACAATATTCTCAATTTTTGATATTAAATTGCTTAAGGGGATGTGACAACATCCGTAATTCGGCTGTAATAGGTACATGTTTTATACGCGAAAATTCTTCATGCCGTATTCAATATTTATGATAGAATTTCCACATTTTCACAAAACATAGAAAAGAACTTTATCTATGGTTTAACGGTTTTTATTTATTTAATAGCATAAATAAAATTTAAATGATTAATATGTAAATATTCTTTTTTTTTTCATTTCATTATAAAATATTTTTTGAATAATGTTATAAAAATTAAGATCCTATGATAGTATAGATAAACTATTTCTAGGGTCAGGAAAACTATAGATCAGCCAAATTCACTTTTTTTTAACTTATGACATCAGAAAAAATTTTATGAGCAAAAATTATATTCTTCATCAATAATTTACCTTCCTTTATGTTGCCTTATTGTTGTTTATGTGTTCAAAGGCTTTTTGGGAATTTTCAAAGGCAATTTTACTAAATAAATATTAACTTTAGAACAGTTGACTTCCTGAACCCCATCCCCTAGATAAACCACTGATTTCTATTTTACCTACGTAAAATAAATTTTATAATTAAACCATAAATTCTAGCTTCTTCTACTTGAGTACATTCATCCTGCAAAAAAAGTTTTTATTATATAAAAAGAAATTCAAAATATTTAACCAAGTAAACATTATTATACAGCATCGGATAAATTTATATTTTCAATTATTTATTTTTAATTGTTTAATTTACATTTTTCTAAAAAGTTAGATAAAATTGCCTATATTTTATTCAGTCATATTTTCATATCCACCTATTATTATTATTTTTTTGTTTGACATTAATAATTATATTTTACTATCAGCTACAGTAAGAAGGGCATGGCCTTCTCCTGACCCCTCCAATTGACGCTAATAAGAGAATATCTTAACATCTAATAAAACTGCGCAATTTTTTGCCAACCCCCCTCCCCAAAATAAATAAATAAAATTTAGTTCTGGATCCGTCACTATATTAAACGCACTGTCCCTCTAAAAAATTTACTTCACTACGCCCCTGAGAAATATAATAGTATATATAGGTACTAAATTCCTATATAATCTATAATGAATATGCTATAGATGTTATAATAAGTCCAATCCTATTTTAAATTTCGAAAGAAATAGTACTGAATTTAGTTGTTCCTAAACACAATATGCTATCTAATTCCTGAAAAATAATTATCCCGAAATCATCTTTTCTGAAAATGAAATCATCATCAGGTTCTAAAGGCAACGCCTTGTCTAGTTAGCCATGTGTGTCTGTCTTTTGCTGCTTCCTTTAGTTGTTGGTAGGATGCGCAGCCCATCTTCTCTTTTATATCATGGAAATAATTTG